>JACBAH010007229.1:0-23873 GCA_014282315.1 Neospermospora avenae | reverse complement strand
GCCATATATAGAAGCAAATCGAGGAAAAAACCCGCCTGGTATGCTTTCGGATTCGTGCTGGAGGCTCCGCCAGCACACATGTGCTGATCAGCGAGCTGACAGCGCTACAGATACCAAGAATCCCCATGATCACTATCTTAGGTAAGGTACCTACCTACCTACTGATTGGTTAAGGTGGTTTGTTGGAACAGGACCTAAGCCTATCAAATTTCTCGGATTTGCGAACACAACCTTACAGCTCGGTACGAGGTACCTTTTCGTACGAAAGGGAGTCCAATACTTGCAAATTGCATGGAATCTGTGAATTTTATCCTCTTATCCGTGCCGTACGCATCTGGGGAACTCAAGCCCGGAAGCAGACGGAAAGTATTCACGTACACGTAATTCAGGTTTCGCAGAAGTGATTGATTGTTGTCGAATTATCAAGTGATCGAGTGATTTTAAACATCACGGCTAACTGCGCCATCTGCAAACTTGATTCTAGCAATGAGAAACAGAACTTGTGGAGAGTCGTTGTTAGAGAGCCTTCAAGAACTGTAGGACCGTGTATAGTTGACCTGCCTATTCTTAGCAGCCCAAGGTACTCTCGCAGAAAAAATACTGCTCTTGAAAGCGTTTTCAATTCCCAAGTATCGACTTCAGAAATGTTTTGAAAGTAAAGTCCCAATTCCAATGACATCTCTCTTAAACTCACGTCTGGACTCTGGAAATATTGCAATCTTTGCAGCTCAATTAGATGTCCAATAGGTACCTCGATTTCGATCCCTAGTCCAATCAATAAGAAATCTCGGGTGTTTAGGTGTCCTAGCCGTAGTCTTCACTGAAATCAAATTTGAAGTATTTCTGATAGATGGAGGTATAAACGATAGACTATATACAAAAAGTGCAGAGAATTCTGATATGTATAGTAGCAGACCAAGTATTTAATATACGCTGATTAGTGTCAGTAATATAGCTAAGATATTATTGTATTTCTAGTAATTTTATTCGTCGATAAGATGAATATATCTCAACGCCGTGTTAGTATGCACGATTATCCTGTTCTTCTTTCACGTGTAGTACAATACAGACTATTCGAGTATATTGTCTCACATATACTAAAGTCTTTTGTTGAGGGATCTTGGCCAAAATATGCGACTTTTCACGTCGTATACTTCTTATTAAGTCTTCGCGAGCTGTAAATAATGGTGAATTGTCTGTCAATTGCTGCTCGCTTCGTACATATAATTATCATAAGTGGGAATTTCATGCCCTTTGCTCAAATACTTAAAAGACAGACATTCATTACTGAATCGATTCCCTATCTGTAATACATAGGGCTAGACTGAAGGATTTCTCGGGTCACTGCGGTTGAGAAGAAATCTTACCGCGACCACGATGTTTGCTTCCCTCCATTACACCCGAACACGGGATCAAAATTTCGCACCAGACCCATCACACTATCACTATATCAGATGTCACTGCCTATTTGGAGCAGAGTCTCTCTAGCATCAGAACGACTCACAAACTAGCCACCAATACCTACAAAAAGACTATCCCCTTTGACCTTCTCTCCTTCCTTTCTCAAGGATTACCAAGATGAGGTCGCAAAGTGTTTAATGCTTCGACTTCTCGCACTGGTCTCTTGTCTTGGAAGGATTGGCCAACCTCACTCAGCCAAGAGAGCTACAATTACCTCCTCACAAGTAGGTGATAGGGCTCAGACTTTAGTACAAAGAACACTCCACTTTTCATTGCAAATACTGGTTTACCAGCATTGTGAAGAAGAATACCGTGCAGCGTAGATACGCATATGTAGCATGAATTCACCAAAGTTATTGTCAATTAAATACATGTTAGACAGAGAATGAAAGAAGAACAACAGAAAGCTCCATCTTATATTCGACGAACGCTTTACTTGTTAAGATACAACTTTGTACGCAGGGTAGGCGGCTGTTGCCGTGTCGCAGTCTGACAGAATGCTTTTTGCAATTCCGCAGCCGAGACGGATGCTCCCTCCGAGCTATGATAGGTCGCTAACAGAAGCACTTTTAGCTTACAGGTCGCCAAATAACGCCACTCTTATGGCGCTCGTTAAGGTAGTGACAACATGTCCCAATGGAAGTTTTGGACGGGAATTGCCCACGTTTAAGATGAGATATCCTAATAGGAATGAAAGTCTCACTTCGAGAGATACCTAAGAATAGTATACTTAAGGGCTTATCTAGTTCAGAACTAAAGAACATCTTATTTCGCTTTTATACTTCTAGAGCGTAAAGCCTGTAACTATAGTGTATACCCCCCATAACTTAAAGATCCTTAAGGTAATTCTTATACTTTTAGAGCGAAAAGCTTATAACTATAGCGTAAGCCCTCTACAAGATCTCTAATTTTCAAACTTCTACAACGTAAAGCCTATAACTATAACACACTGTTTGAATGCCAGGGGTTGAGTTCATCTCGCGCGTCGCTGGGGTGGAGTAGACATCCAGAGCTGTAGTACTGTGTTGAGTGGCTTGCAGCGCCATGGCGATGTAGTACCAACCACAGTACTTGATGGTATGTGATCTGGTGTTGAAACAGAGATTAGCGAGTTGAATCCCTGTTGTCGTATAGAAAACTGGAGTCTTCTATAAACGATATATAGTGGATGCGGCAGTAGACGAGATGGCGGCGTCAGCGGGAGTGGCGTTATTTTGTTGTAGCCCAATCGGTACGGAAACGTTCTAGATGAAGTTCATTTAAATAACATCGGGTTGTCTGGGACCTGATTCTTGATTTGAGACGCACTTACACCATGGCACTGCTGGTGAACTTATGGAAACACAGTCAGTACTAAGTCTAAGAAACTGCCTAGAGAAGTCAGAAACCAAATTGAAATGGTATAAGAGCTCGAGGATCCAATGCAGCCTCCTGACAGTCGAGATGAGTCTCCGGAGATATCATACGCTTCACATCCCTGCATTCGACATAGGACTCGATTCCCGCAGGATATGCTTGAACCTCAATAATTCTATACACCTAATGTATCTATGATCGTGAACGCGTTACGTGGTATTGCATGTCCCATGAACCCCCGAACTCCTCTCTAATTACTATACAGTCTCAGCTTAACAAGAAATCACGAAGCTGTCTATAAAAGTCCCATCAGAGCAACCGAAACAGAAACAGCCATTGCTGTCCACAACTTTCCACCCATCCCGCCAAAGCCAACCCCTTCGCTCTTCTTGGAAGTCGTTGGGCTCGCAGTTCCTGTTTTCGTCGGCAAAGGAGCTGCAGATCGTGTACCTACATCTGGCGAAGTTGCCAGGTGCACATCTCTACCGATTAATGGCGGCGCACTCTTGCTGCTAAGCAACCCCTGAATAGTCTCCAGAGCACTCATTTGTTGTCCAATACCAAACTTTCCATCCCAGCCAGGCACGTACCACCGTGTCCCACATGTGACCCCATCAGTTCCACCCGAGCAGCTTTTTGCCGCAGCCAGAGCTGATGCTGTCAAGAACGTTGTAATAGCTGGGGCTGTGAAGGGGGCGAGAATTGCCGTTGCCCACATGAACCGTGAAAGATATCCCTTGAATGAGAATTGGTCGGTATTGCATGTGTTGATTGTTTCGCATGCAGGCTCATACATAATGTTTGTCGCATTCGAGTAGGGACTGAAGAAGTTGGCTGCAGCATTCAGATATCCCTGAGTACGCTTAGCCCATATGGCGGACCCGTTTGTGTAGTTGTATAGCGCAGCACTGCCATACATGAACACAGCAGTGTTGTAAGTCCAGATAATCTTGTTCGGTTCGGAGCAGTTCTTTTTGTCATCTGCACCATCAAACACATAGTATTCATCACTGATGAGCCCGACGTCTCGTGTCCAGTCATACACCTTGTTCGCCCAGTCGACGTATGTCTGGTTGCCGGTAAACCGTGCCAGTCGTGCAGACAGCTGGAAGAATGCTCCGTTGGAGATCGAGTTTTTGTAGTTGAAACCTTTGTTAAAATCGAAAATCTGCCATTTCAACCCTCCCCCGCAAGTCTCCGCGTTCCACCGCCGAACTTGTGTGTTCCAAAGGTTCTCTGTGAGTTGCAACCAGGTGTATTTGATTCCGGCCGGCTCTGGATAACCCTTCTCCGCGGCAGATAATGTTGCAAAGCCCCAAAAGGCTTGATCATCATTTCCCTCGCTCAGATTATAAAGAGGATTCATGTAATCGAATTCCGGACCGACTTGAGAGGTGAGAGCTTGGGTCGTTATGTTGTTGTATGAGTCGTCGCCCGTATAGTGGTAGTAATCCAGCAGCAACCCCCACATAGCGCCAGCCTGCCACCAGTAGTGCGGTTTTGGGAGGATAGCGATTGTCTCTGGAGTATTTGTAACATTTCCGGTGTAGTATTTTACCAAGCCATAGGCAATGGTGCTTGATGCACTCCGAATCGATGCTGTGAAGGATTAGCTCACCAATCCCCAGAAAGGTAGAGGAATGATCCTGCCATCATCTGTGACATTCAACACGATTGCTGTAGACTGCGGAGTGAGTACTGATAAGAGCACAGCAACTGCTGCAAGGATATTCTTCATTGTCGGATTTGTGCTATAGACGCATGATGAGGGATAAAGTATCAACAAAGGCAGGAGTGAAGGGAGGTTCTTGTACCAAGCTTGAACCAAGCCCCGAATCAGCAAGTTCGTCTGAACTTACTTTTGACCCGCATCATACCTACCTTATATAGGTAGGTAGTTGATCCTCGGACAGGGATATATATTTAGGGCGATCTTCGTAAGGTACCCACATAAATACTTCAAATGTTTCCAATCAGAGCCTTCATTGGGATATTCCAACCAGGAGCTCGCTGAGCTCGTATCAGATTGTTCGTGTTGTAGTTTCGCGCCGCTCTTTGACTGAAACTTTTTGGTGCCAAGGGACAAGCGATAAGGGTTATTCGAATTCTAACTTCGAGGAAACTTTGCCCTTAGCAATGAAGGAGCAGAAGATAGGACAAAGTGCAGTCTGTGCAGAATGTATACCTACTCTATGATTTACTACGGAGTTTCAATCCCGGAATAAACACTCTACATTTCCTTTTGATGGATCTTCTCAATCTGTAAACCAAGGAAGTGGAATGCAAGTGCCATAATAATCCGGTGGGTCCGGGCAAGGATGGTTCGTATACCGCAGGTCATCCAGACTTTCGAAAAGCCTCTCCTGAGCTTGTCGGCCGTTGACGCACGCACTGTCATGATAGTGGTCATCACGGCCCTGGTAAGAAGTTTCGTTTGTTGGATGCGATGCTGGTCGGGCAACGGTGAGCCTGTTGGTGGTGTGCTTGACCCGGAATAGGAGACTGAACGAAGCGCTCAGATAGTGGTTATGGCATAATCCCGGGCATCGTGAACAATCTGCAATGGATCAGGAGTTGTATTTGAAACCGAAGGATTGGATTTGTGAAGTCTAAAAGCGATAAAAAGAATAGAAACGAAACGAGCTTTCTCCTGTCCAATCTCCCAATATAAAAAACGTCATGTGATCTCGCTCACCCCTGCTCCAATGCAGACGCGTTGTGGGAGACTGTTCCACGATGTAAAACACCATGTCAAGCAATCATGGATTACAATTCCATGCACGGCCCTGGCCATTCTAATTTCTCGTCTCCAATAGCTCGTAAGCTCTTCTAATGTTCTATTGATCATCACTAACGTGTCAGATCGCATGCCCACAGTTTCCGCAGCACAAGCATTGCAAGACTTGAAGACATCACCAACGCGATATATTTCCACAGGATTGAGTCATCTTGATTGCGTTCTACAGAACAGGGAGCCAGCCTTTTCTGATTTGGACTCTCTGCTTGGTGGAGTGTCCAGAGGAAAGGTGACTGAAATTTATGGTCCTCCTGGTGTTGGGAAAACAGCTCTCTGGTGGGTGGACTTCAATTCTTATTATGAAATATATATCTGATCAAGATCTAGCATGCAAATTACTGCTAATGCACTTCATACTGGTGAGGGTGTCATTTGGATAGGTGAGCAGCCTTTTATTCCTACAATACTGTCGCGAATTATGCGTCTGCATGGCAGTTTACCTCGGCTCGCCTACCAGACTCGTGCCTCCTTTTGCCTTGTTTACTTCACGTCATACTTCTGATATTTTGATTTTACACAGAGCCTGTCCACCTGGTTCAGCGTAATTTCATATTTTGATAATCAAATATCTTTATCACCTAAATATTCTCTCATACTTCCAGCGCTCTGCTTGTTCTATATAGGACGTTTTCCTGACATCAAAGATCAGATGCCTCACACCCCATTGCAGGCTCTCGCTTCGCTCAAATTCTAACATCTCACAACCCGACTTCTCAAAACTCAATCCAGAGTCCAGCGACACTTTCAAACCTCCTCTCAAAGCTCACTCATTTCTCGACTCCAAGTCTCGCGCATCTCCTCGCTCTCCTCACACATCCTACGACATCAAACCCAGCACCAAATACAAGTCTAATAATAATCGAATCCTTTTCAACACTGATCACCAACGCGTTTCCACGTTCCAATAACGCAAACAATGGTACACCCAGAAAGCCAGGCGGTAAGTACTCCGTCCCCTCTTTCATCCACTGCTTTTAATTCAAAGCACCGGACAATTGATATCAGAAACCAGCACCCAACCCCTCAGCACGCAAATTCCCCCTCCTTCAACATCTCATTTCCTCGCTTTCAAAACTCGCCACCACGCGCAACATCGCCATTGTGACAACCTCGCAATGTGTGACCAAAATGCGTCCCGGGGCGGGCGCAGTCCTCGTTCCCGCTGTGAATGCCACAGCATGGGAGCAAGGTCTCGGATGTCGGGTCGAGCTGATGCGGGATTGGGGATGGGAAGAGGAGAATGGTGATGTTATTGACGGGGTGCGACTGGCGAGGGTGGTGAAGGCTGAGGGTGCGGCTACGGGGGGTAATAGATTGGTTGGATTTGGTATCTGTGAAGTACGTTTCTTACATTTTTTTCCTCGCTCTTATTTCCCGGTCGCTTCGTCGTTTTCCAATAGGTGTCCTTCGAGCTACCCTCAGAATTTCGAAACAACAAAATGCCTTGACTTTGACTAACCACATCCGACAGACAGGCCTCTACTCCTTAAATCTACCCTCCACAATCCAGATCACAAGCACGACTCCACATATCTTCTCCTCCCCCCTCAAGCCTCTGCTCTCACTCTCCAATGTTACCAACCATTACAATAACTCACAAAACCCTAACTCCAACTCCAACAGCCTCCCACAAAAGCGTAAAGCTCCACCCACGGATCTAGAAATCCCCGACTCCGACGCCGAAGACGACGAAGACTACGGCTGGGCCGAAGAAGATGAGGATGAGCTACCGCCTCCTCCGCCTCAATGGCAGGGAAGCGAGGATGCGTTAGCGCCGCCTGTTGAGGAGGTGGAAGGTGACGAGGAACTGCTGGAGCTGGGCATGGGTGGCGAGGAGATGGGAGATGGCGAGGAAGGAGATAAGATGGATAGGGGAAGGGGGAAGAAGAGGGCGAGGGAGGTTGTTGATGATAGTGAAGATGAGCTTGCTTGATGACGATAAGATGAATGAATAATATGCAAAGCAGCGCCTAATTCGCATATTTCAAGGATGTCGAAATGTATGGGCATAGGAACTGGCGGTAGGCGACGCACATCTCGCTCACCAGATTAGCTCTATTTATTTTGCTGCACGTTATAAGTATCCTAAGATACATGAGTGTTTACTGTCTTAGATTGCTAAGAACTACGTCTCCCATGATATGGCTGGCCGTTCTACATCGCAGTATTGCCAGTATTCGAGAGCAGGTAAATTTGTCTTGGGCGCAGCAAACTCTTTAAGAAAGCAAAGTCATCAAATATTCGTGACTTTGCGGTTCTACCTGTGTAATGTCGTGTAATTTCTTCGCGACTTCAATTACGAGTTATACGATACTTTGTCAAGTGATATCTCACAGTCACAGAGTCATTTGATGACATTATCAATAAATAAGGCTCTCGCTTAGCCCGAGGCGAATTTCCAAGTTGTCTAGTGTCAATATATTTGCGTGTCCGAGACCATTTTGACGTTCTCTACTGGCTCTGTGTCTTTTGTTGCACGTCGCGAGGTTACTTAACGTACGTACGCAGATGGCAGATCTATGTCTGGTGTAGATCAGGATATTAAGAGGTGAAGGAAGAATCATGACTTGGCTTGCATTTCTGGCACGAAAGATATCATACAAGCATCACCAAATCGAAAGAAGACGCTCAATATTGTTTTCGCACTTTCCCAGTCCCCTCATTACATCCTCAACCTGTCCGTTCATCTAAACCTTGCCATAGATCATTCCAAGTCACGTCAAATTTGCTGATAACTAACCGTTCCGGTTGTAAGCAGCATCGACCTCTTTCTTGTATGTCTGTAGAATCAATTTTCGGTTGAGCTTTTGAGCTGAGGTGACCAAATTCTATCACATATGTCAATTTGAATATCCAGTCTCAAGGAATGGGGGGTGCTTACATTTTGTGGTGTCCACTCCTCATCAGCCAAAACGGCTCCCTCAATAATCTCAATACCACTCAACCCACCAGCACGACCAGCT
Organism: Neospermospora avenae; assembly: GCA_014282315.1. Classification (NCBI taxonomy): domain Eukaryota; kingdom Fungi; phylum Ascomycota; class Leotiomycetes; order Helotiales; family Ploettnerulaceae; genus Neospermospora; species Neospermospora avenae. Next base: position 15,296 of record JACBAH010007229.1, on the reverse strand, counting down.
TGCTGCAACTCCTTCAAGACTGCATCCTGGATCTTCTGGTTGTGTACCAAATCCTCGATACCGTTACCCTTGACACCAATTCTCTCGGCAAGCTTCTTCAAAGCTGGCTCAGCAGGAACGATGATCGCGACTGGCTTGGTGCGTTGCTGATCGGCGTACACACAGATGTTGGCTACGACTGTTGCTGCTCTGTAGACGGACTCTAGCTTCTCGAGAGCAATGTACTCGCCGTTAAGAGTCTTGACCAAGTTCTTCTTTCGGTCGATGATCTTCAAGTGACCGTTCTTGTCCCATTCTCCAATATCACCTGTCTTGAACCATCCATCGGGAGAGAGTGCCTCCTTGGTTTGCTCCTCATCCTGGTAGTAGCCTTCCATTACTGGAACTCCTCTGATCCAGATCTCTCCCTGCGGGTTAGGCTTGTTCGTGGCGTGGTATCCAGCGTCGGCGAAGTCGACTAATTTGACCTCGATGGATCCAGGGATGTTTCCGAGAGTCTCGTCGGTCCACTGCAAAGGATCCATGAGGGCACCCATTGCGGTCGTCTCGGTAAGGCCATATCCGCTGATCATGGGAGTGATAGCCATTGAAATAAATCTCTGTGTGTCCTTTGCGATCGGTCCTCCTCCGTTCAAGCAAATTCTTAATCGTCCACCAGTTGCATCCTTGACTTTCTTGAACACTACATTGTCAAGGACACCGACTCCTGGTAAACCGTAATGGAGCAGATTCTGCTTGGCCCAGAGGGCACCCCAGAAGAGGTTCTTGACGATAGGGCTTCCAGAGTTGACCTTTGCTACAATACCCTTCTTGACGGACTCCCAAACAGCTGGCACACCAACAAGAACCGTAGGCTTGAATTCACGAATGTCTCCTTTGCAGTTCTTCACGGACGTATCGGAAAGTGTCTTTGGGTTTCCGTATCCCATAGTTCCACCCCAGTACAGGCATGCATTTTCGAAGACAAATTCGAGGATATGGGCGAGAGGGAGGTAGGTCAACAAGCCGTCGCCTGGGCCGAGATATGGTTGGACTATAACGCTGACGCCAGCAACTACCTCAGTCAGTAGGTGAAATTGTAGGGATAGTTGGATTACATACTGGCGGCGACAACAGCCTTGTGCCTGAGAGGAACTCCTTTAGGGGGTCCAGTAGAGCCAGAAGTGTACATAATGCAACACAGATCCTCGGCAGTAGGCGGTACAGCCTCGACTGGGTTATCCTCTCCAAGTTTTCGCAGCTCTTCGAAGCTCAAAATTGTCAATCGGTCGTGTGCCTTCTTGAGCGCATCAACATTTTCCTGCTTGACCTCATTCTGGCTGTTCCAGATTACGTATTTGATATCGGTGGCCTCGTTCAATGGTTTGATGAGGGTAGGCAAAAGATGAGGGTCGAGGAAGATAGCCTGGGCCTTGGTCGCCACCAGAGAGTGCTTGAGACCTTCCTCTCCCAGAGTGTCGTAAGCAGTAACAATCGGCATTGATTGAGAGGCAGCAGCGTGCGCAGTTGCCAGCCAGTGAGCACTGGTAGCCGCGAAGATGTGTACGCGATCATCTTTCTTCATTCCGAGCTTCCTGTAGCCTGCACCAACCTGTAGAACAAGCTTCTCGTAGTCGTGGAAGCTCAAGTATTCATATCCGCTGAGCTCGAAGTATGTCCACTTCTTGTCAACCTCTTGCTCCTGTCCATCAACTATCTTCTTCACCTTTTTGTTCTCCGTGTGCGTCTTGACGAGCTTTCGAGTGCCCAAGGCCTTGGCGTTGCCATACTTCTCGGAACTGAGCTTCACGATATCGAAAAGAGTGTTGATTCCTTCGCCTGGAGTTTCAACAAGCTTGTTGACAGATGACGGATGTCTGCGGGGAATCGTCTCGCCTTCAACAGCCTCACATCCTGGAACCTCGACGCTGAAGGGCGGCGAGTGGTAGATTCTAGGCTGAGGGTGAAAGTTCTTGAGTTCCATCTTGGTGGTTAAGGGAAACTTGTTGGGAAGCTCAAGTTTTGTCTTTGGAATGCTGTAGATGTATACACAACACAAGAATAGGAACGCAACTCGAAGAATCTTCGGTCACAGCTTATAGAGTGGTCTGGGGAGATATTGGGGGGGTGATGAGGTGGAAGAGAGGCTGTGAGGAAAGAGTTGAGGGCCAGCTTGCTGAGGGAACCTAAAGTCGTCATGCAGCGCCTTGTAAATACGGCGGGCCAGCCACTCCACTCCAGCTCCCTAGTGACTAGCGCTGCCAAGGATCTCCAGCATCGATCACTCGCTGCACTGAGCTTCCAGCTTCCAATCGTGCTGCAGCGTCTCGGAGATGCTGCCGTTTCCTGCCTTTCCCGTCCTGGCCCTTTCAGTGTCTTGCGACTGATTTGTATGTCAGGTACCACGAGTCGATACATGAGTCGAGGGCAAGCGCGAGATTCATGATACTCGTTTAATTTGTTGATCTGTTTTTATTTTCATTTGTGTGGTGTTGCCCTATGTATCGACCAATATCCCAGCTTTTCGTTTCTCAACTCGACCACCAACGAACTATTCACTTCCTGTGTCAGATCAGACCGTCATTTGTCTGCGCTGTGTTGTTACCAAGCCTGCCGACGTGTCCTGTTCAGGCCTGCCACGGCAACCTTTGTCTCGCATCCTCAATTCCTCCAATTTGAGTGTAGCCAAGCCTGGGCAAAAGATCAAGTGAGCTCAGCCTTCCTCTTGGAGCTCTGTGTAGGATTGCGCGAGAGCAAAAGACCAAAGATTCGTTTTTGGATGGCTCGCAATCTCATGTGAAAGGTCTGATACTTTGCTCAGTCTAAAGTCTCTCCTCGATGAGCATTCCAAAATTACTAGAGCCACTTGGCGAGGAAATAGACGACCCCGAAACCGAGTCCTTCCTCCTCTTCTCACAATCCATCCCATCTCAAAATCTTGGATTCGTCGACTCAAAAGCCACACTCTTGGACTTATCAATTGGCGACCGAGATCTGTCAATCAATCAATCTCCGACTATCCTATCATCAAATCGTGGAGGTGGTACAACCGGTGCAGGTACTGTTTTGAAGCTCATTTGCGGGGTGCATCAACTGATGGATCTTTGTAGTCGTATGGAAAATAACCCCTCTTTTCGCCAACTGGATAACTTCCACCAACTTTCTGTTCGAGCTTGGCATTCTTGACTCCCGATCCGCGGTTCTTGAACTCGGGTGCGGAATTTCTGGAATCATTGGGCTTTGCTTAGGACCGCTCGTCAATTCATATGTCTTGACAGATCAAGACTATGTTTTGAAACTTCTGAATCGAAATCTGGCTCAGAACCATCAAGAAACAGCTTCTGCAGGGAAAGGCCGTAAGAGCAATTCAAAATCGAAAAGAGGTGCGACACATGTAAGTTCGACACGTTCGCCGAGCAACATCACAGCACAGCCTCTGGACTGGGAGACGGACGAAGTGACAATCTCGCTTATCGGCAATGGCTTGAAGAACAGCTTCGATGCTGTGATAGCTTGTGATTGCATTTACAATGATGCCCTGATTACACCCTTGGTGCAAACATGCATAGATGCATGCAACTTGCGAGTAGTGGATAATCAGGAGGAGACTCCCGCTGTCTGCATCGTTGCACAGCAACTTCGCTCCTCGGATGTTTTTGAGGGATGGCTCAAAGAATTCCACAAAGCGTTCCGGGTGTGGAGATTCCCAGATGAAGAGCTTATAGATGGTTTAAAATCAGGCTCGGGCTTTGTGGTGCATATTGGAATCTTAAGGTAGCAATAAATACAATGGCAGATCCACACATTCTGAAGTCAACCTCATAATTCAGGTGACGTTGGAATAATAAGTGCTACAGAGGCCTGATACATGTTTTAACCCCTCCCACGCTGCTAGGAATCCGAGCACGTTGAAGGAAGCTTTCCAAGGACATGTCCTGTAACGATGTGTAGACATGTCTTCTGAACTGATTCCTTGTATGGGTCGTGTACATGTATATATAAAGCTTTTGGTACTTCAATCTTATAGAACACCACTTATCCACAAGGCTCGTTCTTTCGGATCGCTCTGTCATAGGCAATAGTTGCACATTCTTCGGATTCGAGTTGCAGTCTGACTATGACGCGTTATCACGTGTTTGAATCTATAGGCGCGAATCTTCGGGACCTTGTCTAATTGGCAGCGCGTCTTTCCAGCTTCGTCACTCTTCAACATGTGATCAACAACCAGCTGCACGAACCGGTGTACTCTACTGCCCCATTTCAAGTCGCACGCACAGAGAAAATTTAAACCACCGATACTTTAGTTGCCACAGAGTTGAGCGCAGTGCCACTGCGCTGATATTCTTGGGAGAAGCAACAGACCATCACTCAAAGCTTTGATTGCCAGAGTCTTCCAAGCAGAAACAAGCTCGAGCCCAATCGAACAGTTTGCCCTCTTCCTGTAAGACTTGTATGAATCGATCAAACACACGATGAATCGTTTCATCGACCGTCGCCTCGTCCAAAATGGTCAACCGCCACTGGCTGAACGTACAAGTACACCACCACTTGGTCAGGCAGGAACCGTGGTTCGGGAAGAACGAGCACTGGCCCAAAGCTTAAAGATGAAGACATCCGGGAACTCAGCACTTGTACCACAAATCCAAAATCGTTTCAGTGGACAGAACGGCTCCAATACGCAATACCAGCAAGGGAAATCCGCAATTGACGAAACCCAGAGAGAGACACAATACCAGCAAGGAGGACATGATATTGACGAAACTCACAGAGAGACTCAACATCACAGGGATGGATTGGAGGACACTACTATTGCGTCTGATTTCGATCGCACCAAGAGTGACATTGGTTTCGAGGCCAAGCACCAAAACTACGACGAAGACATTGATGATGGTTTCGATGAACAAGTTTATATGCACCCTGAGCGCCGCTCCTACGTCGAGCGTGCCGCCACGAAAGAACTCCATATCATTCAGCACAAGCAGAGCCGATCGCCACTTGTTAATACCAGACCCGAACCTGTTCCCCAAAAACAACAATCACTCGCTCTAGCTGGACGATTCGAAGCTAAGAAAATTCATCAGGATCTGCAACTTCGGAATGGCAATGGCCATGATCAGGTTTCTCGGAAGCGATCTCGCTCGCGCGACATGCCTCGTGCTCCGGTCGCCCGTGTCCCGATCGTAGACTCAGATAGCCCTGGGGAAGAGGACGATGTCGACGGCCTCGAGTATCCAAATGGACCTCCAGATGCAACGGTTCGATTGGACAGGAAACAGATCAACAGCCAGATCAGCAGTGACACCGAAGGAGCCAGTCCAACTCGCCGATATAAACCTCAAACTTTCCCACAGACTCAGAGTTCCCAAAACCATCCGGACTTCGAGGATGAGGCCGAGCCCGATGCAGATGTAATTGACGACCGTCTAATTCCAGATTATACAACCGAGGAGCTCAAGAGAATGAAATACTCTGATCTTGAGAGTGAGGGCTGGGATATGGTACCCCATGCAGAACCATTCGAGCTACCAAATGAGCTCCAAGGCCGCAAAGTCACACTAGAGAAAAAGATTACTTACTACGTCACGAAAGTGCCCGAAGAGGACGATCAAGTTCATTTCTATGAGAGTCTCACGACTGAAGAGTGGGAGCAAGCTGGGGATCTGTTTATTGATAAGTTCGGAGAATTGATGAAGAGATTGAAGGCCAAGAAACGAGAGAAGCGGCAGGCAGCGGAAAGGTTTGAGGCTGAGATCAAGAAGAGGGAGGAAGCTGTACGAAACGAAGCTGGGAAGATTGATAAGTGCCTTGAGGATATGGAGATCACTGGAAAGTCATTGCTACCACCACCAATGCGACAGGGAACACCGAGACGTGGTTATAGATGATCTGTGGACATGATTTGGTATATAATCAGTTTCTGCGAAGGCCTGCACATATTCTGAACTGTTCTGTTGCGACTTTGACTTGACTGCCACCACCTCTACTACGATTGTTTCTCGAATGTGCTGCACGTCTCGGCAGAACGGGAGGGGGAGGGTATAGGGACAGGGGCGAGATATGGGAGGCGTACGATTTTGCACGGTTTCACTTGGCTTCACATTTTAAGATTCAATCAGTCTAATGTGTAGGTGTTGAGGAACAGGGAAAGCGAAGTGGTTGATATTAGCATTTGCAAGGAGCTATGGCTACGATAGTAAGCTGGCAAAAGTGCTGGAGTTTCCTTCTAGAGTTATTAATACCCATTTGCTTTGCTTAGCTTCGTTACATTTCAACGAGCTCTTATACATTGCTTTTATGCATTCAAGCTGAGAACTTCTGACAACAAATCTCCTCGCTTATATCCTGAGAACGTCCTTAACCCTCCTATCCCTCCCAACAATCAACCTTAACTGCCTCCCCTCCATGTCCTTTTCCTTCTCAAATACCCCGTCCCTCAAGGCCTCCGTATAAAGCTCATAAGCAGGATAATACCCATCCACAAACCTAGCCACCTGCTCTCTACTCATGCCACTTCCCCTCTCCCTCCTCAATACCGCTTCCTGTTCCTGCCGCCACTCATACACATACTCCGTCTCCTCAGCATCGATGTGAATAAACGCATCAAAAGCTCCATTCACAACTTCATACCCCTCCAGTTTCTCATCTACGAACAGTAAATCTTCCACTTTATGGGTTTGCAGTGTGCGGCTTGGGCCGGAGGAGATCTTTGCGAGAACGCCGGCTCGACCCAAGGGGCGGAACCCAACACACCACCCTTCGAAAATCACAACTTTGATCTTCTCTTCGCCAGCCGCGTTCACGATTTTCCAAGATGAGGTAGGAAGACGATCACCTGCGCCATTGTAAAGGCTCTTGTCATAACTTGGCACTTTACATTCTCTCCCCTCTCTCAGTGCAGCAAAGACTTCAGCAGCGAGAGCCATGTCATGTGTACCGGGCTCGCCTCTGTGTTGCACCAATGGATTTGAGGCATGAGATGCAGCGAGGGACACTTGGTCGGCGTGAGTGAGATAGAGGTCGTCGATGCTGAGGACGAGGGTGTTATAGCCGTGTGAATTGAGTGTTGAAGCGAGGGTGTCGACGAGTGTCGTTTTGCCGGCTCCTTGGACGCCATTGAGTCCGATTATGAATGGTGAAGAGGAGGGGGCTTGGGAGGAGATGAGAGAAAGGATAAATGGGATGCAGTGGGGGGATTTATCGTCATTAATTGTTGCCATCATGAAGTCCGTGGTGGAGAAAGTCAATGTCAAAGATATCAGTTGTTTTCGCACGATCTGAAGAAATTTGGTTACATTGTCACGATTCCTTATGCGTCTTGGTTTAGGTCTCTGTATACAGTGGGATGAAGCTCTCCCCGCGAAGGCTTGGTCGCTTGCGGCTGCGCTGAGGAGGAGGCTGTACTGTATTTACTTCGAGTTGTGTCCTTCAGCTTCTTCAAATTCTAGCTTTATAGTAATGCTTTCACATGGAAAGTGCACTCGAGTCGGCCCTTTGCCCTGCTTACTCGCGTTCTCGGAGTATGCATATTGTTTGGATTTTAATCCTCATCATCTGACCTCGAGCTTCTTCGAGGTTTTGCATGTGAAGCTTGACGTTCGGGTTCCAGGTGCGGCAGACGATAATGTGGGGCTTAAGGTAGCTTGTGGGGTTGGGGAATGCCGCCCGGCCTTGTAAACTTGCCGAGGTAGACATACTTCAGCCGGTCAACAGATCACTTAAGCTTCACTCATCCTCTCTCACATCTGATTGCCTTCATTCTACTTATTCCCATTTTGCGAGAGACACATTGACTGCTTTTGAAATATACCTAGCATTGACACACGATTACACAATCAACCATGGCGGAATTACGGTATGATGGCCAAGTAGTGGTTGTTACTGGTGCCGGTGGAGGACTCGGTACGTTGTCTTTCGGGAGTATCGTCGAGTATCTGCTAATACTCGATATTAGGAAAGGCATATGCTTTGTTTTTCGGATCGAGAGGTGCTTCTGTCGTAGTAAATGATCTCGGGGGATCATTCAAGGGCGAGGGTAACTCCACAAAGGTACTTACTTCCCCGCAGGTACAATCAAAGTGGGACAGGACTAACAGATATCAAAAGGCGGCAGACGTAGTCATCGACGAGATCAAAGCCGCAGGCGGCAAAGCAGTAGCCAACTACGACAGTGTCGAGAACGGGGACAAGATCATCGAGACCGCCATCCAGAACTACGGCCGCATCGATATCCTACTCAATAACGCCGGTATCCTCCGCGATATCAGCTTCAAGAACATAACCGATAAAGACTGGGATCTGATCATCGCTGTCCATGTTAGAGGCTCATACAAGTGTGCACGCGCTGCGTGGCCATATTTCCGTAAGCAGAAGTACGGAAGAGTGATCAATACGGCATCTGCGGCTGGTCTGTTTGGAAGCTTTGGACAGACAAACTACTCGGCAGCCAAGTTGGCTATGGTAGGCTTCACAGAGACTCTTGCAAAGGAGGGTGCGAAATACAATATCCACGCCAATGTTATTGCTCCAATCGGTAAGTGATTTTCGGAATCTTGACTTTCACATGCTAATTTCGAATCTAGCTGCCAGCCGAATGACCCAAACTGTTATGCCTCCCGATGTCCTCGAAAACCTAAAGCCAGACTGGGTTGTTCCTCTCGTGGCTGTCTTGGTGCACAAGGATGCCGAAGAGAACGGTGCCATCTTTGAGGTTGGCGGTGGCCATGTTGCCAAGCTCAGATGGGAACGTTCCAGTGGTCTCCTTTTGAAGGCCGATGATACATATACCCCTGGTGCTATCTTGAAGAAGTGGGATCAGATTGGCGATTTCAGCAAGGGTGCTGAGTACCCTACAGGTGTTGCGGACTTTATGGGTCTGCTCGAGAAGTCGATGAAGATGGGCCCTAACGATAAGGGCGAAACTCTTAATTTGAAGGGCAAGGTCGCTTTGGTTACTGGCGGTGGAGCTGGGTAAGTACTGACAGCTTATGTCATGAGATCTTGCTAACTTGTGTAGTATCGGACGTGCTTACTGTTTGCAATTCGCCAAATATGGCGCATCGGTCGTTGTAAACGACTTAATGAATCCAGATGATGTTGTTCAAGAGATCCAAAAGCTTGGCGGCAAAGCAGTTGGTAACAAGGCATCAGCTGAAGATGGCGAGGCTGTCGTAAAGGCGGCAATTGATGCTTATGGACGCATTGATATCATTGTCAACAATGCCGGTATTCTTCGGGACAAGGCCTTTACCAACATGGAAGATAAGATGTGGGACCAAGTTATTTCAGTCCATCTCAGAGGCACATACAAGGTCACTAAGGCCGCTTGGCCATATATGCTCAAGCAAAAGTATGGCCGTATCGTAAACACTACTTCCACCAGTGGTATTTACGGTAACTTCGGACAAGCCAACTATGCTGCTGCTGTAAGTTCAGATCCCGGAGGCATGTCGACTCTGCTAACACAATCAGAAATGCGGTATTCTTGGCTTTTCCCGCGCTCTTGCCCGTGAGGGAGCAAAGTACAACATCTTGGTAAACACCATCGCACCAAACGCCGGGACTGCCATGACCAGAACCATCATGCCCGAGGAGATGGTCCAGGCCTTCAAGCCAAACTATATAGCGCCTCTAGTCGTCGCACTCTGCTCCGATCGCGTCCCTAAGCCAGGAACTGGCAACCTTTACGAGGTCGGTAGCGGATGGGTCGGACAGACCCGCTGGCAACGAACCGGCGGACACGGCTTCCCAGTTGACGTGAAATTGACACCCGAAGCTCTTCTCGAGCAGTGGAAGAAAATCATCGATTTCGAGGATGGCCGTGCCGATAATCCAGAGTCTGCTCAGGACGGATTAAAGAGTATTATGGCGAACATGCAGAATAAGCAGGGTGGAGCGAGTAAGGTATGAGCTGAATTCTCTACCTCCTGTCCTCTCTCGAAATGAATGTAGCGCTGCTTGTATAGCTGTAGTTGTACTTCACGCGAAATGAAATAATGTTAACGATTCACGTCTTGGATAGAAAAGTGAGAGCACAGAAGTGAACGAAGAAATCCTCGCCAACATTGAAAAAGCGAAGAAGGCCGAAGGCTCTGGTACTGAGTTCAAATATGAGGAGAGGGATATCATGCTCTACAACCTTGGAATTGGAGCAAAGAAGACCGATCTGAAATACGTCTTGTGCGTGGCCCCATACCTATCTTTACATAAAAGCAAAGCTAACAATGATCTTACAGCGAAGGAGACGATAACTTCCAAGCCCTCCCAACATTCGGCGTCATCCCATTCTTCTCCGCCGAAACGCCCTACCAAATCTCCGACATCGTCCCCAATTTCTCTCCCATGATGCTCCTCCACGGGGAACAATACCTCGAGATCCTTTCCTACCCAATTCCTACCTCAGCAACCCTCGTCTCCTCCCCCCGTCTACTCGAAGTAGTCGATAAAGGCAACGCCGCCATCGTTAAATCTGGCGTCACAACTGTCAACAAAGAAACAGGCAAACCGCTCTTCTACAACGAAAGCACAGTCTTTATTCGTGGCTCTGGCGGATTCGGAGGTATCAAGAAGCCTGCAGATAGAGGCGCGAGCACAGCAGCTAACAAGCCTCCCGCTCGCTCCCCAGACTTTGTGGCCGAGGAAAAGACGACTGAGGAACAAGCCGTCTTGTACAGACTCAGCGGCGACTATAACCCTCTACACGTCGACCCAGCATTCGCTAAGATGGGCGGTTTCAAGGCACCTATCTTGCACGGTTTGTGTTTCTTTGGTATTGCAGCAAAAGCCGTATACGAAAAATACGGCGCGTTCAAGAATGTGAAGGTTAGATTCGCGGGCACGGTTTTGCCGGGTCAGACAATCGTTACGGAGATGTGGAAGGAGGGGAATAAGGTTGTGTTCCAGAGTAAAGTTAAGGAGACTGGGAAGTTAGCTATTAGTGGTGGTGCGGTAGAATTGCTCGGGGATGGGAAGACCAAATTGTAGGTAGGAGTGTGTAAGGGAGTTTAGAAAATTGTATTCTAGGATTGTGACTGGTTGGTTATGAAGAATGAAAGCGTCTGTTCAGTAAAAGCCAATGATGTCGTTTTGTCGAATGATGAATTGATTATATCTCATTTCTTGCTATGCCATCATTCTCGTCATCCGCTTACTAACCTTTTTCATTGTATTGTCACCAGCGGTATATGCACAAGGATCTCTTGCCTCGCTCAATTCAAGTAATCGATCCCAATTCGTCGACCCACTCTCCAATGAAAAAGCAAGGACTACCGTGAACTCAATATACATACTTACACACCATATCTCATTGGAGTGCGAAGCCCAGACCGTAACTGGTCAAATATACTCTATATTCTCCCAATTGAAGTACCAATCGAGCTAGTTGCAACCGAGGAGAGCGACCCACTAAAATAAGCGAATAGTTGTTTACTCACAATGTCTATATGCAAGAAAGGAACTGCATTAAAAAACATAGTTCCACTCTCAACAGTACGGGTGTAAGAACCCCTCCAAATCTTTCTATAGCCTAATTATACCAGCCAGAGAAGGAAATTACCTAGCCTGAGTCGTTTGGTAAAGTCATCAGTGGACATGGACCTGCAAGCTTCGTGGTGGTAGCCATACGAGCAGGGCATTGGGTGACCAAGCCTGCATGTATGACGCAGCTGAAACATATAGAGCTTCCATTGGATGGTCACACATAGAGCAGTATCTTCTATGGAAACCAGGCGTAAAGTACCAAGCTTCTTATACCTGCACATATTCTATCCAAGGACAGCAATTGGGATTTGATGTCGACTTCAATGGCAATTCTTCCAGAAGCAATATTCCTGCTTTTCCTGCTGAAATATTCTACTTAAGCACCATATTCTCCGCAATCTCGTCAGGCATCGATGTCACTTCCGCAATCATTTTTCCCCTCCTTACCGGGACAGCAGATCAGGTCGTAACATCGAACGTCCCGTGGCCTGTCTACAGCGCTAGTAACAAGCTTGATACAATTAGTGAATCAAGCCAACCGATCTCATTTCTCTTCCACCAAAGGTACTTACAGGTCGTTCGAAACACTCCGGGTTACCAACAATACGCCGAAGACGTCTGAAAGTCCGACGGGTTAAGAAGGTGTCACCAGCGGGGCCGTGACTGATTAAGTTGCTCGCTAACTGCCAAACTCCAGAGTATCTCTCACTCGGAAATGGTGAGATGCAGGTTCTTCAAAGACTCTCCAGTACCAGCAACAACCTCAATATGTCTGACAGTGTGACAGTGCGACTGGAAATCCTGCGCCAGATAACCCGCCGTCGCCGGCCCCGCCAGTGCTCAAAGATTGCCAAGGTCCAAGATACCTCTCACTCGTAGATAGAGAGGCACAAGATAAGCAGCACAACAGGGTCTCTCCTAATAGCTACAGGACAAACTGGCTTTGATAATTTTCTTCATCCACCTGCATTCACATGTTGAAGCAAGCGCATGAAGAATGCGATTTGGATGGCTGCAAGGGCAGCGATAGTGTCGATTAAGCCTGATGCTCAACGATACTGGCATGGCTTCCACTCATATGTAATCTTATACAATTCGCTCAATCTCATAGATCCTATTATGATCTCTTTTTAGCATTCAATTTTCATGCTGAAAATGTTGAAGTGGGGGACGTGACTTTATTGGATAAATGAGGGAGCTTCTTGGCTGGAGATTATGACGGTAATGGTTAGTACTGCAGAGCGGCTTATTTGGTGGTGGTATGAGATTACGGTCATACCAAGGGAAAATTAGGGCGACGTTGGGAAAACATAACTTCACGAGACTGATGGTGTGTTCACTTAATCATATATAGCTTCCAAGCTTTACCGGCCCCCAAAAACTCAATAGAGTCGTTCAAGGTATCGTTTTATTGCTAGTAGAATCTTGATATCGTTACTATTCATAATTTGGGAAGGACTTTATGTAAAGGAAAATAGAAAAAATAACAAAAGTCCAACGTAAGGTTTGAAATCCAGCTCACATTAGTGGCCCAACAGAGTCAAGCACTGGTTCCCTGGGCGTCGTAAATCGCCCACCAGGAAGAAAATCTCAAGCTGGCAGTTTTGTCTTTGCTTCCTCACCCTGAGGTGTCCAAAGATCCAACAGCGCCTTCACAACATCATTACCCCTCTTCAAATCCAATTTAATCTGAATAAGATCCACCTCACTCTCACTCCCACTAGAATCGCTGTCACTTCCCTTACAATTCTTCATCGCCTGCTTCCGATTGATCTTCTGCATTCTCTCCTTACGCAGCACAGTCCTCAACCCTTTAGCATCATCAGAGTCAGAAGTCGAAGCGTCGCTTTCTGAATCACTACTATCGCTCACATACCTACTCCTCCTCCTCTGGCGCAATTTCCTCAGCCTGGCCGGACTTGGAGATCTACGAACAACAATCGGATTTCTCGGCGGTGGTGGCGGCAAATGTATTGGGCGTTGCATCTGTTGCTGCTGTGGTGGAGGCATTGCATGCCCTGGAGCAGGCGGCAATGCATTTCCCAATGGCGGTGGTGATCTCCACAACGCGCGATGAACCTGTACTGGATCGCAAGACGCTTTAAGCGATCTCTTAGCAATAACGTGCATAGTAGTAGCCTTTGCCGAATTCGTTTGCGATACGAATGTAAACTCGCTAACATTGTCATAAAGGCTAATTTCCGTCCAGCACCACTCAAACCGAACGGAATCGCGCTCAAGCGATTGAATCTCCTCCATGAGACGTGTGAGTTGTCTGTTTTGATGCTCGTTCAAGCGAAGCTTTGCTTCGATGACGCTACCGGGGCATTTTTGGTTGAAGGAGGCAATACGTTGACGGAGGAGCGAATCGTCGCTTCGCTCTTCGGCTACGGAAGCGCGTTCCCAGGTCACTGGCATACTGGGGTGTTGAAGGGGAATAATACGTAATGTGAATTCTTTGTATGTTGTAAGTGCGAGAATTGCGTCGTATTCTGTGAATGGCCGGGTGTCACTGAGACGGATAGGGCCTACTCTATCGAAGTTGGCAACGTGGGGTGGTAGCGGTGCCATTGGCGGTCCTGGTGGTCCAGATCTTGGTGGAGTAAGAGGCATATGAGGGGGATATTGAGGTGGCTGTGGGGACATTGCTAAATCGGAGATCGTATCGTAGCGACGGCCATTTGGCATCACACCTGGAGGTGGTCGTACTACTGGTATGAACGGGATATCGCCGGGCTTAGGACCTAGTAGTTGTTGCGGCAGTCTAAAACCAGCCGGAGGAGGTGGCGGTGGCATATTATGATAGCTATGTGGTAGTGGTATGCCATCAACTAGCTTCTCACGCATGATAGCTAGTAACACCCGCTCGTTGTACCCACAGGGCGCGGGATACTTTTTGAGCATCTCGCGCAACAATACCATCCAAGCATTTGGTTTTTTCTCCTCAATTATCTTCAGTACAACGAGATTTCTCTCTTGGTGTTGGCCCAACGCAAATGGGCTCAGGAGCCGATCCATACTTTGCTGTTCATGAGGCTTCAGTGTCGAGAAGGTCTTGTACCAAGTATTATCATGGAGCTGAGATAGAATGGTTTCCATGTGGGTGGCTTCCAATGTGTGGAAAGCGGAATGGGGAACTAGTCTTGTCTCGTGTCCTCGGATGATGAAGGCCCTGAGGATAGATTCGGAATCATCCAAGGCTTTCTTCATCTCCTCACCGAGAGACTGTTTGCTGCGGAATACACTCTTAATCTTGAATGAAAAGCTATTTGTCCTGGATTTGAATAGAAGAGGTTCAAGTACCATCGGCCTGACGTTGTCAGACATAAAGAGGTTGCTAGGGAAGAAATACTTACTTAGCAACGCTCTTCACTTCTGTGATCTCTTCGCCATTTTTCTTTTCCGGGAACTTTTCGGGCAAAGTGACTTCACCCTTATTGGAAGCAACGACCTCTAGTGTTGTGATCATAGGTTTAGCAGGCTCCGTAATAATTTTATGGGAAGCTGCTAAACCGGCAACAGGAAGTTGTATCGCAGGAGGAAGTCTATGTACTTCATGATACGCCGGAGGTTGGATCTGAGAAATGTCAGCTCAATTTTAAGTACCACAGGAGATGACCAACAGAGCCGGAGACTATGGCAGGTACTACATTAGTTAAGACTGGCCTCGGCATATTTGGCTCAAGGGTTGTGGTTGATGGAGGCCCTAGCATCCAGTTTAGCATGCCAGGAAGGGGAGGGCCTTGTGGAAGTCGATGGATCGGTTGACCCAGGACTCCACTTGACCCAACACCTCGCATCGCCCCGGTGAGCCCTTGAGGCCGAGGGCCAGGAGGGGGTGG
>JACBAH010007228.1:0-23851 GCA_014282315.1 Neospermospora avenae | reverse complement strand
ATGTTGGTTGGATTGCAGCCATGAATGATTCTCTTTCCAACCTGTGCTTGCAACAGAATCTCCCCCTCCCCCCCAAGTATGCATAATATTACAAATTGTTATCCATACAGCCCCTGGTGCACATCACGTTCCTCATCCCTTGTATGTCCCATCCTTCATTCCCATCTTCAGCGCCTTTATAATCTCGATACCTTTCACGTACTCCGGATGATCTGTTCCCATACAATCTCTATCGAGTTGAGAAGCCAGTCTGGCGAGTTTCAAAGCTTCCTTATGTCTCCACATCTCTACATTCAATTCGCAAGCTTTAATATACCTTGAAACGGAAAGAAAAGCAACAAAGTCAGCCAAAAGGAAAACCAGAAATGATCACGACCTCTACTCTGCTCTTCTGGTATTGCATGAAGACAAGGAAAATCAAGACTCACATCTCAGCCAATTCCTTCCCAGCAATGCCTTCAAGTTTAAAAAGCTCAATATACGCCACAATCGTCTTCAACTCTCTCTTCAACTCCCTCTTCACATCTTCACCATCAAGAGCCCCACGCTTCCGGCCCTCCACAAACCTCCTAACCATTTCACCCAACTCCACTCTCCTCTCCTCTCCCTCTCTACCCCTCTCCTCTTCCAAATCACAAGCCGGACACAAACACTCAAATCCATACCCTCCCCTCAAGCTCTCCACTCTCATCTCCCTCACCATTCCCTCTTCCTTCAAATAATTCAGACTGACCTCCTCACCACGCACAATATCCCGCGTGGCATGTACATTAAAACGCTCCGTCGCGCAATTATAATTCCCCTGCGCATTCGGCACACACGAATGATTGATCCTCGCCGTGCGGGGGAAAAGCGCGTGCGAGACACTCGCGCTGGGAATACTTAAATTCAAATCTTCTGCTCCAGAGCCAGAGCCGGAAGCGGAAACTACGACCGGGAGTCGTCCGATGTTGAAAGAATTACTTCGAAAGATACTCAATGCGGCAACGTGATCCGCCAACGAATTCCTCTTCCCATTACGAACATTCTTACTCTCCTCACTACTCGTAGACTGCAATTTCTGAGTTCCAAAGAAACCAAATACGCCCCGGATTGCATTTTGCAGGGTATGCACGCCCGCCACGGCACATCTCAGCATGTCCGTCTCGCGAGTCCGAAACGAAGACAGAGCCATGAACGCATCTCTGTCTGTCTCACTGAGCCTTTTCAGAGCGGGGTAGAAGGACGAGGGGTTATTGGTCGGCAGCGTGAGGAGGGAGCGCTCGGAAAATATGCGCGTTCCTCGGGGGATGAGCGTTTTTGCGAAGACGCCGAGGCCGGCGACGCCCGCGGTGCGGACTTCGATCATCGATTGTTGATCAAGGAGGAATGAGAGGGAGGAGAGGAGAATCCTGGATGATTAATGAGTGGTGGGAGGAATTCGGGCGATAGGGTGAGATGAGAGTGTCGTGTGAGATCTTGCCATTTCGGCGATAGTGTCTGAGATGGATGTCAAGATACAGGGCGGAAATTGCGGAGTTTCGCCGTGTCCGTGCCTTGAGATATTGTTGCTTTTTTGAGATATCCATGTTTTCGAGGGTTTGGAATTTGTGCGGAGCTGCAGGTGTTTGGTCGTCACTGACTTGGTAATTTTGTAGTGCTGTGGAAAATCATAGGCGAAGTAAACAAAGATGGGGAGTCGAGATTAAGGGTCCAGAAGGGTGAGATGTGATTGGCTAGCTTGACGAACTCCTCGGCAAATCGCTCGGGCTACCCCTCCAAGCTTCCTTAACGGTTTGGTACAAACAACATCAGCATGATTGACGCAGTGGTACCAGTTTACTTCTCACTCCAAGGTATCCAGACGGACTTAAGCATAACTGATCTTACCGACGGGCCTTCATACTTCAATAGAGCGTGAACCCGGTATCGGATCCGGTCATTTCTTCAATCAAACCACCCCACTTTCGATGACTCTTAAACTCCTAGCAAGGTCAATAAACAACCAACAATAATTATCTGATCCTCAATAAGCCTCTCAAACTATTTCGCACATTGATTAATCAATTAATCCTCTGTCAAATCTTCTGAACACAGGTTCAAACCCGCATAATGGGAGCCTTCTACGAAACCATCCCCCAAAGTCTCATCGATTGGATCCTCCTCCAAAAAGTCTTCTGGATAGCCTCAGCGCCCCTCTCCCACTCCGGGCACATCAACATCTCCCCCAAAGGCGGCTCCTACTTCGGCATCATCTCGCCCACCAAATTCTGGTACATCGACCTCACGGGCTCCGGCGTCGAGACGCTTTCTCATCTCCACGAACCCGGAAACGGACGCATCACGGTCTTATTCAATGCGTTTGAAGGTGCGCCTAGGATCGTGAGACTGTGGGGGAAAGGCGAGGTGTTGGAGTATGGGACGGAAGCGTTCGAGGCCTTTGTGCGGGAGAGAGAGGAGGAGGGGAAGAGCATGAGAGAGAAATGCATTGCGGGCACGAGAGCGGTGGTGGTGGTGCATGTGACGCAGGTGGGCAGTTCGTGTGGGTTTAGCATGCCGCTGTATGATTTTAAGGGCGTGAGGACGACGCTGAATGAGTTTTTCGAGAAGAGGGTTAAGGCGGAGGAGGAGGGGAATCATAAAGATGGTATTGAGAAGTCAGTTATACCCTGTTCCTCCTGGTATCGCCCTACCTTAAATTGGGAATCTTACTGATTGTGATTCTAGGTACTGGGCTTATAAGAATGCTCAAAGTATGGATGGTCTCCCGGGTCTACGTCGTGGCGTCGAGACAGGGAAGAGGGAGAATGTCGTCCCTATCAAGAAGATGGTCGGTCCGTACGCACTGGAGGCCAGAGCTGTGACTCGATCCAATACCACGCGTGAGAATATGTCGCAGATTGTCATTGTGCTTTTGGCCTTCTTTATGGGTCTAGTGGCGCAGTACGGGTGGTCATATTTGAAATTGCAGAAGCAAATACAGATGTAGATGCAGGAACTTAAATTGTAGGATCTACATAGCTTGAGGACAATGGGAAGGAAGGCGTTGAGTGTTCGGGGAGTGTTCGGAGACTCGTTTATTCGTTTTCGGAAAATGCATTTCAATTTGGCTTTTTGGGATCTATGTTACCTTACTCGTCAACAATTAATTACTGGAATTATGTACCTGACGGTATGGCATCAAGATCAGAGCCTCCCTGCCAATACAGAATATTCTATCTTGTTGAATCAATGAGTATTCAGGGGCTGAGCGGGCTACTTCGAAGTTATTAGCGAGACAAATGAAAACAAAGCGAATTCGAGCATTTATACATGCCCTCAAAGGCTCTAAATGCATAACAGCTTCCCTCATCACCTGCAATATCATCCTATACGATATTCCAGCGTCAAAGCGCTTCCTTGTTACCTGTTTATCGAACGTTCTTCTACCCGTTGAGAGATTGGGATCCAGAATCTCGGCACGTATCGCTAGGGCGTGGACCAATAACGAGCCGAGAGACATATTTGGGGTCTCAATGATTCAACGACTGTAATGTACCGATAGAATGTCTATTCTTGTCCACGGTCTTATTACACTTATGATGAGATCCTGGAATTATTTGCTCGCTGAGGCTAGAGATCTGACAGCATTCAAGCAGTTGGCAATAAGTGGTGGACTTCAGCAAAACTGCTCACAGTTGATGAACAATTACTCATGTACGATATTCAGTACATCTTATGCCACGCTGAAAATAATGAAGGTTCAAGGTTTCTAGAGTAATGAGTTCATTCGTTGGCCCCATGGCTCGTAATCATGGACTTCCACCAGCTTGACCTGCAAAGAACCTGTTGCAACCACGATATATCACTCTTCCATATCTATACCTAAGCTCCACCCTTTTACTCAGCTATACGCATAGCGTCAGCCTTCAACGGGGATGATAAGTACGTCAGAAACCAGTTCAGACCAGATTCTCGCTCAATAGCCAGCCTGCGAGACGTACGGTACGTAGGTGGATAAGACGCATCGAGGTGCTTGAATCCATTTCTCTACCATAAACTTCTAACTCGGTCTCCTGACGTGCCAAAAAGAAAAGATCATGCAGATATTCATAAATTCGAATCATAAGATAGTACGAAGCCCACATCGATAACGCTCCCAAAGAAACCATCAGGAAACCTCACAATTCACAGGTCGGCCGCTCGCCTTGTATATTGTGTTCTATTGCAGAAGTCAGTATTTCGCGTTATCGAGTACTGACTGAAATGACGACAACTATCTAGACGACGTTAAAGACGTTCGCGAATGCCGCCTGTCAAATTTTTATCTGACCGGTCTTATTTTTTTTGAATGTCTGTTTGAAGTTTCTATTGACTCGACGTCACATATTACAGGAAGTGACTGTACTGGATATGTTAGGATCGCCTACGCCACTCTACTGTAGTCGTTGCCCAATGCCCCTTGGCTTCAAGTCCTTAGGCGGCATTATGTACATTGTAAAGAGCCGTTCTATACCTCACAATAGAAATCTTGGCTTGTAATAGAAAGCTGACAGGCGACGATATCGAACCAACAATCGTGATGTCAGTTGCAATATGTGAACTGAAGAAATACTTTTGGAAACGAGGGAGAGATTCTGTACACATTCTAACTTTGGTCGATGTCATCAGATTCAGCGTATCATACTGCGTGTTGTCATGCCGGAGATTGAATGGGTTGATTCGACGATTATAAATCTGCTGTGCTACAGAAAAGAAAATTGAATGAAAGGAGCATTATGATCATGGTATTGTACTATACACCTTCACTATCGGCAATCGGCCTTATTCTCCTTTACACACATCAAATCAAAACAATCATCAGTCGTCCCCTCCTTTCATCCCATGAGCCATATCCCAGCAAGTAAACATTTACTTTCCACCGAACCACGAAGAGATGCCGCTCTTGGCCTCTGCCGCCTTGTTCTCGATCTTCCTGTCTGCTGCGTCGATCTTCTTCATTGTCTCTGCGCTGGCCTCCTTGCGGTATTGATCGAATTTGCCTTCGGCTTTAGCTAGCTCTGCTTTGCTCTTCTCGACCTGTACATGCGGGTCAGTAATGCTTTATAATGTAATGGAGAGGTGAGTCTGAGAATGTCGAAATGAATGAATTGCCAATACAAGGATCTCATGCAGCCGAAAGAGGTATAGCTTATCTCAGGTTCACTTACAGCATTGTCAAGCTTCTGGCCAGCTTCACTTGCCCATTTCTCGCCCTCCTTCTGAGCTTCCTTAGCACGTCCTGGGACCTCCGACTTGATCTTTGCAGAAGCACGAGACAGATCAGCTAAGATAGAGTCAGTAAGCAATCCTTAAAATGACATCCATAAACCAGAGTAACGAACCCTCCATCTGCTTCTCAGCAACCTTTGGGCTTCCACCAGCCTGGTACAAATAGTAACCAACACCACCTGCCGCAGCAAGGGTGACCATGAGAGGAACTCTAGACTTTGGTTGAGCCATTGTTGTTTGTGTGATCGGGAGTGATTAGAGATTATTAGGAGGTATTCGGGTTGTGTAAGATGTCAGAATTGAGGTGTGATGAAGAGAAGACGAGATGGGATTGTGGAAGAAGAGGATGAGGAGAGGATATGTCAACAGCCACTTGCAGGTAGGCTACTGATTGGTTCGTGGCGACGAGGAAGCTCTTCCATGCAGCTTTCCCCACACTTAAGACAGGAAATGCACACTACGTCATTGGAGGGTGGATCAATAGACGGGCCGTGATTTAAGCTACCGTAGGAGCGTAGGTAAATACCAGTTGCATGAGATGATCTTCCAATACCGGTGTCAAAAGGAAAGGCTGGTAAAAGATTATTTCTGTACCTAGGTAGGTATATCTGAGATGTGCCAAGAGAGTCAGTGGTCTAATTAATTCTACAAATTACATGCCGTCTCAAACATTCGCGACTTTACAGACCCAAGTTCATGAAGATATAGAACAATGTCGCGTCGTGGATAATCTCATGACTTGCTGCAGACTACATGGTCCCGCTGTGGCTGGTGAGACCCATCGGGCTTGAATCTGATTTATTTCAAAGTTGGCAAACAGGCCCTTGCTGTACCTTAACCGTACGTAGCATCTGGCCCAATGCGTCATCGTTCACGGTTCAGCTGAGTTGAGTTGAGCTGCGCAGTCTCGAGCCAACATCCTGGAAATATCAGATGCTCCGAGGCACGAGAAGCGAGTTGGCATTGGCATTCCGCTAAGACATATCTGGGGCAGCTTAGGTCTAGACGTCTGAATCGCAGGAAGCCGCGAAGCTCGAGGCTTGACGGGATCAACATTATTACAATAGAAATCCTGACTACGTACAATTGGTTATTAGTATTGTCGTGTCCTGATTCGTGTTCCTTGTGTTACTTCCGCAAGAACACATCCAGCTTCCAAAGCTGCGAACCCCTTACAGAATGCTGTGGCATCAGTAGGAATGTCTATCCTACACTCCTCAACACGTCGACCGTCCCCGTTAAAGGACACCGACTACGACCATGAGATCAATCTCATCGACCACACGCGCCCAGAAAGCCCAGAGTTAGCTCGCAGTCGCTCTGTAGGCACTGGGCCTGCCTCGCCCGGTAAGACCATTCTCAAGCTCTGGAAACATTTCGCAATACGAGCCATGTACTAAAAGCTCTAGGCGTTGCTTCAGATTCCTCCTCACGACGACACAGCAACTCACCACTTCGTCGGAAACACTCAAGTCCCTTGAAACTTCGACAGGAACTCACAAAGAGAAAATACCAGAAATATCAGGACCGGCGTCTAGGACAAGAAGAGGGCTCAGATGATGGGACAACAACCGATCCCGATACAACTGGAGAGACTGATCCTGCCCAAGTAGATGGAGAGGAGGTAGAAGCAGAAGATCGAGGTCGTCCAAGAGACAATGGCGCTGCCAAAAAACCAAAAGAAAGCCCCGATTCCGCGATTGACATTCTATACGAGAACCAACGTGGAGGATTTCTATGCGGGATCCCCCTTTTCTCGTCCCTCGCCCTAGGCAACCTAGATCCGTCTCCCTGGACGAACAGTGCACAGAAAACAAGCGCGACGAATATCACGAATGCACAAGTACCTGACCCTTCGTGGGAGTGGGCGTGGCCGGAATGGCATATCAATCATACAGATGAAGTCGATGAAGATGGCTGGGAATACTCGTTTATGTTTTCCAAGAAGTTCTCGTGGCATGGGAAGACGTGGTATAGCTCATTCGTCCGTCGGAGGGCATGGACCCGGAAACGAGTGCGAAAAAGTACTGGATATCGTGCGACCGAGGGACATATGCTCAATTCGGATTATTTCACTATACACCCTGCGGAACTCCGAGATGCAAGTCGCAATTCCTCAGCGAGTCAAAGGAAACATCTTAGTACGATTTCACGGCGCGAGATGGAGGAAGGCATTGCTGTGGAAGAGATTGAAGATATCGGTACACTGATGAAAGCGCTTCGCTTAGCACGTATCGACCGCGAGAAGACAGAAGCTGTGGAGAGCTTTATTGAGAATGGTGGTGATGACCTCTATTACCTGAGGGATCATATGCATGAGATTATGGGGATGTTCATATTCCAAGCCTCGCGAAGGTTGCTCCTGAGTCACCTAATCAAGATGTTTGATCAAGAATCCGAGGAGAACGAAGGGATTGAAAAAGACAAAGTGGACTCAGCCAAGAAGAGACGTTTAGACAACCTAGAAGCAGCGCTAAAGCACGCTGATGAAGAGGTCAGGAGGCTGGAATTTTGGAGTGATGTAAAAGACATGGCTGAGAAAGGAGAGACCAAGGGAGCAGTGGACGAGAGTCAAGGTTGGGATAAAGGATGGTCTGCTCTGGACAACAGTGCACCCAGGGATGTGATTTCGGACCAACAACTACCTGGTGCCGATGATTGTCATGAAGGTGAGGGTAATGGTACGGCTATATTATCTGGGCAAGATGGGAAGGCGAACGAGAAAGGAAAGGGCAAGGCAACATAATAAGTTCCTGATTTCTCACAGCATGGCGTTCAGGAGGTAGAGCATAGCATAGTAGCTGGAATTGTTTTGGAATAACACAGATAGGCACGTTTATACACGTGTACAGTTTCAATGAAAGTACTTAGATTTTAAGTCTTTGACGTGCCGGACAACGCCGGTCAATTTCTTCTCTGGGTAAGCAAAACACGCCGCTAAAAGTTGTTATTCACTGAAGTCAGGAAACTATATGCGCTTCGAATTTTCCCATTGCAATGTCCTATGATAACTTCCCAATTTGAACTAACGAGTTATCTAATATTTTGACAAAATTGAAACTTGATATCCTTGATGTCCGTGAATGACTCCGCGAAATCAGGTAAATCATTCTCGTCGCGTGCGTACTTACTCAAATGGCTCTGGGCTTCTGATTTTGAGATATCTTGTGATACCTTCGCGAAATTGAATCGTAAGTTATTTTAATTGTTCGATAGCCGTACCTGCTGTCAAAAGGTCTCGCTTCGCCGTTCATTGACCAGTCTAGAATTGGATCTGCCTCGACCATTGGTACTGGTATAGAACTCTTCGTCTGGCACCTGATCCGGTTACAGCTCGGTGTTTGCCGGCAATTTAGGTTTCGTAGTACTCGATGCACATCAAATCAATCTATTTCTCTCTCGAATCCTCCAATACAAGAATCTGCATTCGAAGGTAGAGAACTGGAAAATAACATCAACAAAGCATCGCCAAATTCAGGGGTAGTGCTGTAACCAATCAAATTCAACGGGGTTTCATCGGCTAAAACTAAATTATTTCGAAGTCCAACGAGGCTGAACGTCAAAATCAACACAGAAGAATGTCTCCGCCATAACGAATAACGAATGTCGCTCGCAGCTCGAATAGCGAAACGGGGCAGAGTCGTAATATCTGCCAATCCGATACCAGCTCCCAGTGAACCTCTCTTGTTCCTCTACCCATCATGGATCAGGAATAACTCAACAGCATCCGCACCTCTTCAGCAAGATGGATCAACCCCCAGATCAGACGAGCAGGAGACGCCAGTATCGGTACCGAAATATGCTGCTGTAAAAGGCGAAGCTTCAACCGTTCTGGACAAGCGATTCAACAAACCCAAAGCGGCTCTGGCCAGCGATCAGCAATATCTCGAAGCCAGAGATGCCAACCCACCATCAAGCAGCCGCCCACCCAATATCACAACTAAAGATGGCATCACTTCTCTCTCGGCAGAGAAGGCCGTGCTTAAAGCAGGGTCCTCTGCTAGGCAAGTAGATAAGATGGCCCGGAGGCTTCTCGGATTCCAACAGCTCAATGAAAAGGATAAGAAGTCTGCTATTTCATGGAGAGAAGAATATCAAACTATCAAGAGGGAAGAGTTGTCGCTTTGGGCACCAGACTGGAGAGTCCTTCTAGCGACGCTGGTCAAAAATACGCCAGATCATGGACCATGGTTGACAAGAGCTTTGGAGTTTAAGATACCTCCAGATGCTGAGGCCAAGCTTGTGCACGGAATAGACGACTATTATCTTGAAATTGCGGATCAACACGGCTGTCGCATGGAATTGGGGAGCCGGAGCGAAGCCACACATATTTTCAAAACTCTGCTCATCTCCGGACCTGCGACGGGCATCAGCAAATGCGCAGCTGGAATTCTACGCGTTGCCCCTGATGCGGAGATTATACCGCACCAAGACAGTCTTACTTCGCCTGGGGGCTTCGAATTGGATGATGGTACTCGACTTCCAGGCTTAAGGCCTCACTCAACCAACAGTGAACTGCGGTTTGTCATGGAAACACAAGGACCCGATCGGGCACTGCGTGACTTTGTATTTCAACGACCACCAGAAGAAATCCCAAAACCAGACGAGTGGACAGAACTTTCATTACTCAAATATGTTCAGGCACTCACGACTTCTCGAGTCACGAGCCATAAGAATGTATATGGTTTGAAGAATAAGGTAACTCATAAGGAGAGAGTTTCTGCCATTCTTCGTGCGCTGATAGAGCTACCGGAGGCAAGCCCTTTCGTTACAAGAGAGGCCTTCCATGAGATCTTGAGGTTTTGGGTCCATCACAATCAGATTGAGGCAGCGCGGATGCTCTTCGTTCACATGGAGATACGAAAATTACAGCTCACGCCCGAGACTTTTAATATCCTTCTAGCTGGTGCCGCCAAAATCAACGACCTTCATAACTTCCACTACATCCTCCATCTGATGCTAAATCGAGGGGTCGCGCCGAACGGGAGGACTTGGGCTCATTTTCTAGTCGCCTTTTCGGACGTCAAAGTCAAGCTTCATATTGTGACAGCAATGCAAAAGAAAGGTCTTCTCAACCATCCTCGAACAATGCTAGAAGTCGCAGCCCAACTTGCCGGCCCCGAGAAAAAATCGTCACTTGAGAAAGGACAATCCCAAGCAGATTTTGTCGCGCACATGGACTCCCGCTATGGCAGCATGTGGCTAAACAACAGCAGTGCGAACCACATTTTAGACGAGATTGCTTCCAATGGTCTTGTATCGCGCTGCTGGGAATGGCTTCATTTCATGGATTCACGCGGCATCACACCCGACGAGTACGGTGTCCACACCATCCTCTACCACTGCAAACAAACCGCCAATCTCCGTGGCGCCATCGAAATACTCCGCAGTCTCCCCAAGAGCATGAAATTCAAGCCCTCCGAAGAGACGTTCCGTCTCATGTTCGACCTGGCCTGGAAACTGCGCTGCTACAACGTCGCGAAAGTGATCTGGCGCTATGGCTGTCTCTCCGGTGCCTTGAGCTACAAGATCCGCGAGCGGGTCTGGGACAGCATGAAGAACTCTAATCTCGATACACCGCTTAGGATGGGGGAGAAACCCAGACAAAGATGGATAAGACAGGCTGGACCGGTTATTATTGGGATTAATAATATCAAAGAACATCCAGCAAGGTATCTGGAGCGCCTGGTTCCGGAATTGGAGTATGAGAGGCTGGTTGGGAGGGAGGAGGAACGACAGACGAAAGCGAGAAATGAGAAGGCGAGGAGGAAGAGGCACAGGAAAGCGCAGGAGAAAGCTCTTGAAGTGCAGCCCGAGCCTGCGACGGACGATCCTGATGCCTCTGATGCTCCTGAAATTCCTCCTCCCTTTACTCCGGAAGAACTTGCCGCCCACCGCGCCTCACCAGCCTACCAAGCCCATCTCTCCCAGAGAGAACTTCCTCAAATCCTTGATCCATGGGCTCCATCTATCGTCGGTAATCGAATGCCGGCTTATAAGAAACCGATTCTGAAAGAATTGCTTTTTGCTGATCTTACGATGTTCAAGGAGTGGATGCCGATTAGAAAATTTGAGGATATGCTGGTGGAGGCGATGGAAAGGGATGAAGAGTGGAAAGCGATGGAGGATTATAGGGAGAAGGATCTGAGTTGGTTTTTGGATGGAAGAGCGATTAGAGTGGGGATTAAGAGTTTTGATGGGTTGGTGAGGGAGTTTGAGTGGAGGTAGGTGGTGGTAATTGGATGGAGAGATGGGACGGATTGTATAAATGTTTTGATGTATGATACTAAGATGCTGTATATACCAGAACGTAGAGCGATGTAAGATACTGGTACAATATGGCTGAGACATAGATGGAGATAACTTTCAATTGCGAAGATCTCCATATCATTATTTAAAGAGAACCGTCCGTAACTAGCAAGAGCTGAAATCATCTCTCTTCCTTCGTTAAAGACGCCATATCCTCGAGACCGTAATATAAACATGATCAGCCATCAATACAAACATCGAATAGACACTCAAATGGTTCACCCCCGGAACTACCATCGCAATATCATAATACTCCCCTCTCTCCCCCCTTCCCGATCTCCCACTTAATCACCAACCCTATAACTAACCAACGTATCCACCTTATGATTACTCGTACTGAAACTTCTCAACTGCACCTTCTCGCCGCCCTTGATCTCCTTCGCATCGCTATCTCCCCACTCCATCGGCACCTCGCTATCCGCATCCGCATACACCAGCACATTGAAAGTACACTCCCCATCCAATTGCGGTAAGAACGTTACCGAGGCGGTGATTTGGCGAAAGATGGATTGGATCTCGGACTGAATTTCGGCTTCCGTTTTCTCCGCAGCAGGGGCGGGGGTGGAGGATTCCGGAGCCGCATTCTCTTTTTCCGTCGACGACTTTTTCGAGGACTTCTTGGAGGAGGACTTGTTGAATATTTGGACCTGTAACCCCGATTCTTGTTAGCACACTGTACACTGCATTCATGCTACCCCTCTAACCCCACGAGCCAATACTATCTATGACGCTGGTGGGAAACATAAGCAGAACTCACGTCAAACTGCCACCGCTCAACATGTTCGCCTGTATCTTTGCTCGTAATAACAACGACCAATTTCGAGATCTTGCCGCCAACCATCCATTTATCTAGCTGGCTCATGATCTTCTTGATATACGCTTTAACTTGATCGTCGGATGAGACCAGCATTGTGAGGCCATATTTCTTGACTCTGCGGGTCGGAATAAGCTATTTGGTCTTCTCAAGAAGAAGGGAGGTAGAGGGGTAGGACATACGCGGAGAAGTCTTCGGCGGGGTAAACTCCTCTTTGGAAGCTGTTCAGAGTTAGTATTCTGTTTGTTTTGCGATGGATCGGGAGGTATCCTTACAGAATCGTGTTTATGGAGTAGTTGAACTATCTGGTATCAGTATCATCTAAAATTCGCATCTCCTAGAATCCGCGACTTACGAATTCCGCAACGAGTTTCGATGATCCTGTCCTGGGTTAGAAGAGCTCTCTCTTTGCGGGAAATCGAGCTTACCTTTCAGAGAGAGCTTGTGCGTTTTCGCCTTTTCTTTCTTCTCGTCTGCCATTATTTTTTGTAATTGCTCTGTGATCGATTCCGTAGTTTGAGCTTCTTTTGCGCGACTTGCAATTGAAGCTCGTCGTCCGTAGTAAATAAATCGCTTTGTTGCTGCAGGGACCGGCTGCGGGAAGTTCCGCCTTCTGCGTCAGGGACGTCGCCTCACTAAAATAATTTGTAGCATGGATAGGCACGCGTACGGTACGACATATTCGAACCTCACGACCTTCAATCCTCTCCCCCAAACAGGCAAATGCAGCGATGTCCATTGCAACTCCTCCGGCTCCCTAGCTCGCTGCGAGTTCATTATGCGTCCCAATTTCTTAGAGCGACTCCCACTCAGCGAAGCTTCAGCACCTCGATAGCACGATGCGCCCAACAAGCTAAGCCGATATCAGACCTCGAGCGTCGCATCCAAGCCATACCCATATCGCGCTTCCGCAATTTCTGTATTGTAGCACATGTCGATCATGGGAAGAGTACGCTGAGCGATCGTCTACTGGAACTTACAGGTACCATTGAACCTGGTGGCAACAAGCAGATATTGGATAAGCTGGACGTGGAAAGAGAGAGGGGCATTACGGTCAAGGCGCAGACATGTAGCATGTTATACAACCACGAGGGCGAGGATTATCTATTACATCTGGTCGACACTCCTGGGCATGTGGACTTCAGAGCTGAGGTATCCAGATCTTATGCCAGTTGTGGAGGAGCGCTGTTACTCGTCGATGCAAGTCAAGGCGTGCAAGCCCAGACGGTAGCCAATTTCTACCTGGCTTTCTCGCAAGGCTTGGTCTTGGTGCCAGTTATCAACAAAGTCGATCTACCGTCTGCGGATGCGCCAAGAGCCCTGGAGCAGATGGAAACAGCGTTCGAATTAAAGCCTGAGAATGCCGTTCTCGTTTCTGCGAAGACGGGATTGAATGTTGGATCTATCCTGCCGAATGTTATCAGACAGGTTCCGTGCCCGGTGGGCGATCATAAGAAACCTTTGAGATTACTGCTGGTGGATTCGTGGTATGATAATTATAAGGGCGTTATTTTACTGGTGAGGATCTTTGATGGACAGGTCAAGGCTGGTGATCAAGTGGTGTCATTTGCTACAGGGTTGAAATACTTTGTTGGAGAGGTGGGGATCATGTATCCTGACCAGACGCCTCAGAATGTGATACGTGCTGGTCAAGTAGGATACATATATTTCAATCCTGGAATGAAGAAGAGTCAGGAGGCTTTAAGTGGAGATACTTACACGACTGTTGGGTCGGAACATCTTGTTGAGATGTATCCTGGTTTCGAGGAGCCAAAATCTATGGTTTTTGTGTCTGCTTTTCCGGTCGACCAGAGCGACCATGGACATTTGGAAGATTCAATCAACCAGATCGTATTGAATGATAGAAGTGTAACTCTTCAAAAAGAGGCTTCTGAGGCATTAGGTGCTGGCTGGAGGTTAGGATTCCTAGGAACGCTTCACTGCTCTGTCTTCGAAGACCGCTTGCGTCAAGAGCATGGAGCCAGTATCATCATCACACCACCCACCGTACCCTTCAAAGTGATATGGGCCAACGGCACAGAAGAAATCATCCAATCTCCCTCCAACTTCCCGGACACCGATTCGCAGCGCGACAAAATCGCCGAACTCCATGAGCCCTACGTTTCCGCCACAATCACCCTCCCAGAAGAATACCTGGGCAAAGTAATCGAGCTCTGCGAAGCCAATCGCGGCGTCCAGAAGGAGCTCAACTTCTTCACCGCTACGCAAGTCATTCTCAAATACGATCTCCCACTCTCCCAACTCGTCGATGACTTTTTCGGTAAGCTGAAAGGTGGTACGAAAGGTTACGCAAGTCTGGATTACGAAGACGCAGGATTTCGTCGCAGCACGATCGTCAAAATGCAGCTCCTCGTCAACAAGGAGCCCGTCGATGCCGTAGCGCGCGTTGTGCACAGCAGCCAAGTTGATCGACTTGGCCGGATGTGGGTTAAGAAATTCAAAGAACATGTTGATCGCCAGATGTTCGAGGTCATTATCCAAGCTACGTCAGGCAAGCGCATCGTGGCGAGAGAGACCATCAAACCGTTTCGCAAAGATGTGTTAGCGAAGTTGCATGCAGCGGATATTGGGCGGAAGAGGAAGCTGTTGGATAAGCAGAAGGAGGGACGGAAGAAGTTGAAGGCGGTGGGAAATATTACGATTGATCATAAGGCTTTTCAGAAGTTTTTGGCAAAGTAGTGTATTATATATAGATTGTGGTATGTATGTATATACATGTATTATATGATATATATCTTTCGATAAGAAGGTCAAGCTCCATTTTCATGACTTTACTTACTTCTAAACAAATTTCCTGTAATTATGTAGTGATATCTGTATATCGAATCGTGGATAGAGCTCTCAGTCTATTCTAGTTGCACCAGAGGAGGACTTGCCTAACTTCGCTACACGCAGAAGCGGATTTCCCAGCCCTCTTTGTAAGCACTTTGCAATATGGCCGATACAAGAGAATCACCTGCCACTTCAATTCCGAGGTACGCTCGTAGTTTTCGAACTTTGATAGACTGCTTATGTTGATAGTCCTTAAATCGTGTTCGCATAAATACGGACTTGACCATGACGATTCCAGGAAAAGTAAAGTGCATAGATCAACGTCCAAACACATGTCTCCTTTTCAAAAGTCCCTGGACCTACCAGGACAGAACTGTTTTTCCCCCTCTGCTACGGCTAGCTTCGTCTGTGCCCTATTTGAGACCAATCCTCGAGGTGCTACATCAAGACCATATTGACTCGCGCTTAATTATGCTTGGCATTATGGCTGTTAGAGCTGTTTGATCTCAACACGTTCAGGTCTTCAATAATGCTTTCGGCAGGTACCCAGTACAGAGCTTTTCACTCGTTCACCAACATGGCTGCAATATTTCCATTTACTATAGTATTGCAAGATACTTCCTTGAATAATATCTAATGTCACGAAAGTGTCTTGGGACTTAACTCAATTCAAGTTCAAAATCACGAATTTTCTGTTCCTTGATTGCTCTCTTCGCTGGGTATGGTCAGGTAACAATGCTGTCAGAAGTTTGAGCATCTCCCCGAGGCAAACGAAAAGAACTCCTTGAAGCTCCCTCAGAACAGGATCCAACCATCAAGCCGTAAAGCGGAATTCCGTAGCCAAGCATAAGCTCATTTACTCAGCAAGGCCAGATCCGTCTGTCTCCCAAGAATTTGATTACGTTATTAATTGCCTCAATCTCGATTTCAAGTTGGGCATCTTGCTACTGTAGTGACTGAAACAGATCAACAACGAAGAAAGGCACATACAATGACATGACGAGGATGAAAAAGTATAGAATAAAGTTCAAATATGCAGAGCTAGTATTATATTCCGGTAAAGACAGTCCATTTCTCCTCACTGCTCTTGCACCGCCTAAGCTCGATCGCAGCGATGTTCAAGCAAATTCGTCGTGATAGAATTCCTATGGGCAGTCGATGCTTCCAAGCTCGTTCTTGGTCGCCTCCCTTGATGGATAATTAGTGCAAGTCCAGGTTCAACAAGCTTGGCGGAGGGCAAAATTGACTTACCACCAAGCTGACTCGACCATTCCACCGTTGCAAATTGACGGAACGGTAAATTGCCATCGCAAATGGTTGGCGTTACCACTCGCGCCGCAAAAAGTACCGCTGGCAGAACAGGCGGACCAGCTCTTAAGGTTGTCCCCTACATCTATTAGCCTAATAAAAATTTCAAAATTGAACAGACGATGTTGAATTGGTATGCTATCCAGGAAGGAGATAGTTTCAATACTCACAGAGGCCTCCACACCATCCTCCGATGCCGCTAGGAGATCCAGACGTCTCAATGATGTAGGTCACTACACCGTTAGACTGCCTGACACAGCTGTTGGCCGAAACAGTGCTTGCAATGGCTGCCACGGCGGCAATGAAAGTAGCTGAGAACTTCATGATGAATATAGTGAAATCCAAGCGAACGAGTTGTTAAGTTGCTGAGTTGCTGTAGTTGAGGATCGAATGTGAAGCTGGGGATGAATCCGTTCTATGCTGAGTGGGAGTCCTTCTTTTATAGTTTTCTTCGAGTTCTCTTTAAGCAACCTTGATCATTTCGACGAACGAGTTGTGAATCGATACCCGCTTCCTTCAAAAGCCGTACCTCATCCACTGTTGGTTTACTGGAAACCCATGGGTTCAGACCTTACATCGTACTCCTACCAGGCTAAGACTCTCGAAGGAAGCGATCAATTCCAAAATGGAAGGAATTTGTTGAATGGTATCCAGTACTGTAAAGTCCGTGGAGGTAAGAATGCTTGGCCGCATACACGGTCCTTGGCGTCTGCCTTATGATCGTACAATTCCTGAAGCAGAGAAATAACATATGGGACTACATCGGTATATGTACTTGGAAGCTGGTATGATCTGCAGAAGGAACGGACGGCATGGATGCATTAGGTAAAATCTTTGGTAGAAGAGATGCCCCGTGGGGTCGATCCAGCTATACACTTCCGTGAATATCAAATTGATTGGTCTGCTCGTGGCCACTGAAAGTTTACTAGTGTCTTGGAACTATCATATCACGTCAGAAAGATGCTGCCAACATCCAGATTCGGAGTATCAGATACTAGATGAAGCTAGCGCGACGGAAACGATTGATTGATTGGCATTGGGTTGTTCAGCCCTACACCAAGATGGAGATGACAAAGATTGGAACATGACTTCTAAGTATAACGTGTAGGTTATTGATAGACAGCAGTACAACTACTCCGGGTTGTTCCCAGCTTTTTAATCCCGTGCCTGATCCCATCTTTCGCAAGTTTGTTTACATCCTCAAAGCCTAAGCGAGGCGGAGTAAAAATCTTGTAAAACCTCTGTAAATATGATTGGGAGTCAAAGCCACCCAGTAGGGCGCCAAAAGTCTACCCGCGCGGCCGCTAGTGTGATATATATCACGCATCTACAAGGTCCATGATTCTAGCTCCGTGGTCTGTGAGCAACCTACCCATATTCATAAGTTTGCATCTGTAACATAAATTGAGTACTATTATAGCTGCAACTTCAGTGGCAAGAAGCAAAAGGAAATGAAGTGAAGTACAAAACATACAACAGCAGGTATTCGCTGGTGGTCACCCACCCAACTACTCATCTGCCGATCTGGTGCTTGTGTATGGCAGAGCGGACGGGATGCCCATTTCTCACCAGTCTATGGTCGTATGTGTCAAGCTCATCTTTATTTTAATTCATATCACGAGGTAGTCCTGCCTGTGTCTGTAATAGTTTAGGATCAGATCCGAGGACGAAGAACTCTCCACCGGAGAAAAAAGTGGCTGATATTGACAAAGGAGCAAGTCTATCGGAGCTATGATTTATTCAACTTCTTGGAATCTAGTTACCTCAAAACTTATTCGGTAGATACCTGATCTATTTCCTAATGTCTCTTGTTTGTTTTATGATATCTAATAATCATTACATCGAGAAAGAAAGTATCACCTACTTCGACTTTCGTATTCTCGCTTGCCAAAATCGGCCACCTTTTCTCCGGTGGAGAGGAAGACTTAGGTAGTGATTAGTTCCTGGTCCCCGGAAATGACAACCCTAAAACCTCCCTGTGTATATTTATGTACATATGTATTGCTGCTTTTGAGATTCGGAGCCCCTCCTGGCGCAGCGATGCTGCCTATTAGTACGGAGGTGTGTTACTCCGCGCTGCCTTCCCTGTGATGGCTAGGTACGGAGTGGGTGCGTGTGCTGCTCTGCCAAGGCCAAAATTGCGGCTTGACAAGCGCTGGTCGGCCGGAGTAGGTCGCGTTAATCGAAGGTGAAGCTGCCCACTCCGAAGGAAACAAAGATCGAGCAGCCGTCAGCCTTGCAAAGTCAAAGACAATCTTCACGTAGCTTCCATTGTTGAGCTGGATTTGAAGCAGGAGGAGGGTTGGAGATGGAGAAGGCGGCTAAGAAGGCGTTTTATTGAGGAAAATATTAGCGGAGGCTCGGGGGAGGATCTTCGGGGGCGTGGTAGTGGTGATGCGAAGGGGAAGCGTCGGATGTTTGAGCGCTTGGGCTTTATTGACATTAGGGCTTAGTAATTGGGGTTAAGCGAGAGCCAAAGAAAGAGTCCTATTGATGCCAAAAAATGAAAGGTATTTTATATTATTCACTATGCAGACCATGCTTCTTCGCGTCAGATTTGACCCTTTCCCAACTCTCTACAGCCCCGATTTCAAGTACTTTGCTTCTGTCCTGTGCACTTGGAGTTTGATCTTACCTGGTTCTCTTGATTTCTTTTTGGCTCTTGAGCCTCGCTGAAGGTCTCGATCCCAGAATGCCATCCCTGTTATACCATCACGTAATGCATGAAAAGGTCGTCGTTCCGAGCAGTCTCTGACCACCTTTATTTCCTCCTTTTATGCTTACTCTTTTCGTCCAAAGCTTTTAGTCGAATGCAGACGTGTTTAGGGTCGGCGGTGAAGTCAGCAGAGAATCTGGTATACGTGACTAAGCGACCTGGCTCCGATACCTGGCATTTCCCAGGTTGCACACCCAGTTGGCTTACATGGGTAGATTGAAGGGGAGCAACGTTGTTCTAGCCGTCGACCTCGTGCCCTGCAAAAACGACAAGATCATGTCAGCACCTTGTTGGGAAGCTCTGATATCAATAAGGCAGAGGGCCTAAAACTACCTAAACTTCGAGTGTTCGTTTCAAGTAATGTCACCAAGTACGTTGCTTGTAGAGAGCCATACTCACATCTTCGCCTCCATTCTGTGCACAGAGTTCATGGTCATGTCGATCAACTGTGCCCAAACAATGTCCCCATTCTGACAACAGTGATGAGATCAGCCAGGGGGTTGGTTGTATACCAATTATTCCGCTGTCATCATTATTACGGTCTCGAAAGCCACAACCTATGCTGGCACGGCAGTCCGCACAAGTCCTATGACAGAAGTTGGCACAGTGCTCCCTCCAAATCCCACGAAATTAAAGGCTGTCTGGGAAGATATCGTGTCGTCGTACTTCGGCCATCAGTAAGCTTCATGTCTCAGTACTGCTATAGAGCTTACAAGCCGGGTGTGTTTCAACGACGAGACCAGCGTGAGACAGGGAACGGCCGATAGGGCACCGAGGAACGCGATTACGCACACGTGTAAAGGATATTGAAGTTGAAAGTCATAGCAGTATTACTGTATTCAATTTTGAAGTGACGTGACGGGTTCAGCCGAGCGAGATTGCTCCATTCAACTTGAGTAATGAAGGCTTCAGGTTACAGCGCTTCGACAAGTGGAACAGTCTTTTTACATCGCTAAGAGGCAGTATCGGGTCTAACTTGGAGGAGTCCAACTGTCTGAATGCGTCTCTGATCGAAGAAAATTCCGATCGGACTAGAATCTCAAGAAGCCGTCCGCTGTTAGGACCCATGTACTCGTTCGAAAGATGACTCCACCATGCCGGATCTGCGATTGTCTCTCCTTTCCCAAGATCCATCCACTTTGTGATGATAATCGCATTCCCAAAATCCTCACAGTCTTCCATACGGAGATGAAATTCTGTTGGGCATAAGGGACAAGACCTAATAGTCGAAGATCTTATGCAGCGCTCGATATCATGGTCGTGGTCAATGGCACACTCGCTTGTCTCTGGTAGATTAGGCGCTACACCGTGAGCGGTGAGCCTGATATGGGGGCAAACATCAAAGCCGCAGCGATTTAAATCGGTCCCTGTCAGACCAGGTGGTAACAGAATGACACGTTCCGAGCAGTACAGCAAAAAGCCATTGATGATCCTGACGCTGGCTTTAAAATCTGATGGAAACTCCCGCATGACCATAGAAGCTATCGGCTTGTAACATAAAGCCTCCAACCAAGGCTGGTAGTCGAGGTGCAGTCGGTACATCTTCATAGCC
Source organism: Neospermospora avenae (assembly GCA_014282315.1). Classification (NCBI taxonomy): domain Eukaryota; kingdom Fungi; phylum Ascomycota; class Leotiomycetes; order Helotiales; family Ploettnerulaceae; genus Neospermospora; species Neospermospora avenae. Next base: position 3,130 of record JACBAH010007228.1, on the reverse strand, counting down.
ATCTGGAAGGTTCGGAACTGAAAGCCTCTATGCATGTATCTGGCCACCTTGCCAAGTACCTCAGCTCTCTTGCAAAGTGTCATGTCGTAATGGTAATCAGGCTGAGGGGGCAATTGCAAAAGTTTGGGGTCAAGAATCACACAAACATGGAGCACATGACAGTGGTAGCATGGGACGTAGTCGTTGCGTGAAATGTCCCTCGATAGAAGAGACAAGAATTCGAAGCATTGCAGCCGTTTGTCATCTGCTCGCAGGCGATCCCAAAAACGGGTCCCAAGGATCTCGTAAGCGGTACGGCAACTCAAGGCGAGTAATGCTGCGGATGAAAGTGGTAGAAAGTCGGCCAAGTATATGATGAGTTCTGGATGTAGCTTCTTGAGTAAATTCAGAGGTCTTGTTGTGGCCAAACTTTCAATCTGCTTGTTTTTGCAGTCTTCGTTCGTGACTTTTCTCGTGTACAGAAGGTTCTTCACGAGCTTGCTGACAGATTTGAGCTTCATATTGCCAGTGGTCAGGTACGACGAAGTGGCTCGGGATCGATAGAGAGGGTGCTGAAAAGATTTGATCTGTCGACATCAGAGGACCAGAGAGCTTAGAGAAACCCCGATGCTAAATTATGACTTGAATGTGTAATTAAAGTTTCTTCTGGAGGGAGGATTCGACTGAGAGCATTCTTAAAAATTCAGAGTGTGGCCCTAATATGGCGTAAGGCCATGTTTGAGCACTACTCGGTACCTAGAGACATAGTTCACTATCTAGCTGCTAGTGTATCGTATTACCGAACATACCGTACGAAACTCTGCCGTATAAAATGGTTCGACCTATAGTGCGATAGCGAGACCGGCAGGTCATACAAACAGAAGTGGAAGAAACACGGTATAGTACACCTCGATCGATATGAGAGACTGATACCCACCATTGAGCTTTGCAAAAGTATAGACTTCATATCCAACATCAAAAATAGCCAGCCAGACGATAGTCTTCGGCGATTTCTTCTTTGGTTAGCAATGATGAGACATACTTGACTACTACAGGAGCTGCATCTTCAGCAAGACTAAGTCCAGCGTCTAGCCACTTCTTAGCGGCGATGTAAGCGTCAAACGTGCCGCCTTCTTCTGCGTCTATCTTTGCGTACCGAAAGGCACATTCCAAAACTAGCGATAATTAGCTAAGCCCGTAGTACGAGTTCAACAAGAAGCGTCGTACTATCAATTGTTTGACGACGAAGATTCTCTCTGCTTTCAATCTCCCGTCGGAATTTGGTGGCGGCCGCCTCACAGGTTTCGATTGCCGTTTGCATTGATTTTCTCAACGCAGTTGAAAGACCCTCGGGCAATATTATCGATACATCCCCAACATTGTGGCCATTTGCTGCTGCAGTAGCAGTTGCAAACACTACTTGTACTGTGGATGTACCATCCATAGACAAGTATTCGGTATTCACTCCAATCCACTATTTAGATATCAATGAAATTGATCTGCGTATATATATTTGAAAGTTCAACGGTACCTTAGTTCTGGTTTTGTCTATTGTAATATACCGAGTATTTGTACTATCAATAGATCCCTAGTAGGCACTCGCGTCTCCCAGATAGGATTCAACCGGATTGATACCAATTCGACCCTTAGTAGTAGGTGTGATAGCTTTGATTTGTTGATCTGCACGTTCGTTGACTGTCGGCGTGGCAGTTGGGCGAGGGCTGAGAGTAGCTCTATTGCCTCGGGAAAGGAGAGTTAAGAAATATAGCGATAATAGAAGAGTTTGGATCATAATTAGGTTGGTCCGCATTAATAAATGCATGCAGGCTTAGGCGTCGCTCTTGATGTAGGGAGCAAAGGCTACTTATCTTCGATGGTCTCGAAAATCATGATGTGTCGTACAATTATTTGTCTCGACTACAACTCGGCACGCTGTATGGCGTGGAACAGAATTTATCTGGAGCAGACATTTGATAGAAGCACGACAACATCAAGCCCGCTAAGCACGATTGGAAAATTGAAGGCCACAGCTAAAATCGAAGTACGTGAATAGCTAAATCGAAGTACGCTAAAATTGTAATAACTTGGCGCGTGCATCTAGGGGACATGCCCGCCTATACAAATTCATAGGCTATTTATGCAGAATAAAAATTCCAAATAACCTAAAATTACCCCTAAAGCTGAGAATTAAAATTGAAGCTATTCAGACACTCTACTTTGACAGTCTATTACTACTACTACCTCCCTATAAAGAGCACCTCTAAGTACTCGCCAGGAACCTTCATCATTTGAACTACCATCTAGCTCTGCCCCTATATTACTTAGGTAGCCTTCTAAAGTAAAAACAGCGTATCATCGACTGCAATAGCGATGTAAAGGCTTCAGGATAGGCACCTAGATAGCTATAAACCTGGTACACGGAGAGAGAAAGCCTATATATATATAGTATATCATCAATCTATCATTCAGAGAGTATAGTAGATACTACTATAGCTAGTGAAGCTATGATTCAAAGGGATGTGATAGGGGGATTAAGGTGTATATGTAGGGTGCGGACTTTGAAGAAGATTTGGATGAATTAGTACTAGTGTAGCGGGCCCTAAATGCAATGTACATAGTTATGTATACAAATCTTGGTGGTGATAAATGCACCCTTCATCTCCAGCTCGCCTAGCTAGCGTACTTCGATTTAGCTATTCACGTACTTCGATTTAGCTGTGGCCAAATTGAATATAACGGGAAGCTGATCAGACTGAAGCTGATGTTCTAGCCGTTTGCAAGTACCCACAAGCTTGCATGCAAATATACAAAGACCCATGCCAGAGAGTTGCAGCCGTGGAACCCCCGAGTAATAAGCTTGCCCCTATCAACCATATATCCGCAGCTCAATGAAACGGCGAAGTCTCTACATTAGGCAGGTGTCTGCCTATACCATACTTTGCTTTCTATGCCAAGCCGAGCGAGGTCTGCAATCAACACGGCCTGTTTAGCGAGAATATTACACAGGGTCAAGGCCTTACCGATATGTAGATATTGTGACGACTGGAGGTTTCTTCCTTATTGGTGGAAAACACTAAGTGCTAAGCGAGATTACCCGAGTAGAGTTTGGGGCCCCTTTTCATGTATATACTTCCCTTTTCTCTCTACTTCT
>JACBAH010007227.1:0-23841 GCA_014282315.1 Neospermospora avenae | reverse complement strand
CTGATGTTAAGTTAGCCTCGATCGAGAAGAGGATCAACCATGGTGTTAAATTCTTGCGAAGCTTCCCGTTTGTCAAAGAGAATGTGCATGTTATCGGGTTGGTTCTGGGAACTTTTACAGTAAGGTTGAAGTAAGTACTTTGGTCCTTGAACGTCTTGCACCTTGGCGAGTGCATTTCACAGAAAAAGTAGGAGCAAAATATTTCTTGAAAATCGGAATTCTTCTAGCTCCTCCTTTAGCTGCCTAGCATATCTAGTAATCTAAGCATCTGTAATCTGAATCGCATCCACCTTCTCCTTCTGTAGCTTCAACAAGCTCGACTCAAACTCAAACCAGACCTGCACAATCGTCTGCAAGTACTCCAACTTCAGTTTCGACCCTTCACTCTTGGCCAACGTTTTTGCCGTCGTAATGGCATTAGAGATCTCTCGTCCGTTCATCTCGGTATCCTCGACAGCGGCTAGTGCTTCTTCCAAGTTCAAGTCAAACTCTTCAGCCGGCACGTGTGCGAGATGCTTCTCCCAAAGCATTCGTCTGACTTCTTTGCCAGGGCTTGTATATTGTAGCGCGAGATGGATCCGTGACTTGATAGCTTGATCGAAGACAGAAACTCGATTGGATGTCAAGAAAATTATCCCCTGGAAATATTCCAATTGGCGCAGGAAGACTGAAGATATGAGCATATTTCGGTGTAGAAGTACTTTGGAGCTGCTTACCTGCAACCATAGCATTTTGCTCCAACTGATCTGCGGGGCCACTTTTGCGAGCTTCGAGGAAGACATCGGCTTCGTCAATCAGGACAATTGCTTGAAAGGTGGATGCATACGTCAAGAGACGTTTGAGTTCAATTTCTATCCTGTGTTGATAGCTTCCAAGCTCTCCAGTTGAGATGTTGAGCAGAGGTCTATGAGTGTGCTCGGCAGTCATTTCTGTAGCGAGTCTTAGTTGTGTATCAGCCTATCGCGGGTGGAAACACATACCAGCTGTCAATGTTTTACCTGACCCTGGTGAGCCATGAAGTAACACCACTAAGCCTTTGCCTTTTAGTCTCGTCTCATCTCTGGCGCGCTCTGGATATTTGTGACCAGAGATTAGGCCCTTGAGTAATCGTTTCTGCGGAGTAGGCAAGATCAGGGATTCCATGGCGTCTTTCTGCCATCCCACCTGCCCTAGCAAGTCGACAAAGAACTTGCACCACTCTTTCTTCTCGAGCGAGTACCCATAGACATAGGGTGGACAAAGTCTGGGATCCAAGCTACTGGATTGGAGCTGATCGCTTTTGCCACTCATATCTTTCGAAATCGCTTTTGAGAAATTAGGCACAGCGTCCCACTTCAAGGAATGAGTATTCAACTTACTAGAGCTTTTGTTATCCTTGTCATTGCTGTCTTCTTCATCGTCACTCTCATCCGCTGCAATCGACTCCATCCTTTGCCTAGCTTCCTCATTGAATGTCCGCGGATCAATGACAACACGTCCACTCATGGTCTCTGGCAAGAAGGTACCGTCGTAGTCAGCCCGCTCATTGTAGTAATCCCAAGGAGGACGCTTGAGATAGAGAAACAGACCGTGGTATTGTTTGACACACATATCCTGGATCTCCAAGTACCGCTGACCTCTTTCTATCAACTTGGTTTCAAGCTTCACTCTGTCTTTATCCGCGAGGAACTTCAACGGAAAAGCCGTCAGGGACTCGATATTGGCAGAGAACAGACCAAAGAACTCTTGTCTGTCCCAGATGCGCAATCTTTCGGTTGCCATCCCGGTCTTAAACCCGTCGAAGGACACGAAAGAGCAACTGACTGCGACAAAATATAAGTCAGTCTCGCTTATACATCTACGAGTTTCGCAATAAAATTCTACCAGAGCAAGTTTCAGGAGAACCGATGTCAAAAGCCCTTGAAGATATCCTTGTGGGTAAGCAATGACTAGGAGACTCACGGTCAAAATATTTGCCCCCACTTGAACTTTCCCCGTAGCCATGTCTGCGCAATTGAAACAGCCGTATGTGGCCGTTGCTTTCCTGGTAGATAAGATCTCCTGGCTTGAAGATCATCCATAGTAGAGGAAATGTAATGGAGCCCCCTTTGATCATATCGCTGATGTCCACGCCTTTGGGACCTGCTTCGGCATCCAAATACTCGAGGAGCAAAGCAACGTGCATCTTGGTTGTGGCATCATCTGATTCCTCGCGATATTTTTCAATTTCTTCTCGATGGTGAACCAACATCATGTACCTGCTCTAGTAGTCAAGATGAGATTCAAGATTATTGATCGCGATCCCATTTTCATGGCTCTCATGTCGCATGTCGAATAAGGGGATGCTACATACGGGTCTGCAATTGTGAACTTCGAGCTGAAGTCCAGAGTTTCTCCCGGATAATATTGAACGACATTCTTCAACATCGACAGAAGCTGAGGGGAATTTATTTCCAGAGAAGTTCCGGTATGCTTATGGCGCTCATCGAATGATTGCTTCGAGACCAATGCATACTTTACATATGGGTCTTCGTTGGAGATCCTGGAATTCTTCTCGATAGTTTGAATCTCTCCTTTCTTGTACCGGAGCTGGAGGTTCTTGATCTCACATCGTGCACCCTCTGGTTCGTCACTTTCAGCTACCGCTGGAATCGCCGGGGCTGTTGCGACCTTATCCTCGACGTTCGTAGCCTGTTTTGAGGAAGAGCTAGAACCACTGTCACTGTCGTCGTCCATCTTATCGCAAGTTAATCACTGTAAACTCCCGAGAGCAAAGTTGTGATATTGGACCAAGATACTTTGTGTATTGCAGAATACAAATTGCAGACGCTGCGATGCGCAATTTATACCTAGGTAAGTATGTACCCCAAAATTTACGCGAGAGGACTCAGGATTGCTCACCGTGACTCAGTACGAGTCTTGTTATAGCGCGTGAGCCAGGCTGCCATAGGGTCCTTACAGGGTCTGAAACACGCGGCATGCTGAGGCACCGGTACATCTTACTCTTACTCACCGAGTACAAACCGAGCCACACCAAATCAATTATCGAATCATCTATCTAGCTGTGGAAGTCCGATCTTACGGGGCACATTCCAGACTGAATGGTGTGAGCATAATCATGAGCAGTGCGGGCTCACTTCGCACCCTTAATGTTGCTCGAGTGAGTATTTCAGGCTGCATAATCTTTTGGCCCCCCAATTAGTCCCCACTATGTACGTCTTTGACTATTCAAGTGAAGGGAAAGTAATTGCTTCAGTGGGGACAAGCTGACAATGGTGATAAGCACTTCGAGTTAACCTCTGATGATTAGATGCTATCTGGAGTTCGGATTATTGCTGTTGTTCATCTCTTTTTATGTAGCACGGAATATTGAGAAACTGTAGCTAATCTTATGTGGAAAGACGACTCTCAGATGGAAAGCGCTAAGCTCTCCCCGTAATCAAGGTACCACAGTCCCTCGTGTAGCCTGAATGCGTTCATCGAAGCGATATTGTCATTCGTAGACGAGGTGAAGGACAATGAAGATAGAAGAGTACATTCTGTACGGAAGTGATTCAGGTGGCAATGCCGTGGCATGTCGCTTGTGTCTGACAGATAGTCCCGTCGAGCAAAGTCTGTTGTCAGCCGAGACGCTCTCTACCTATATTACGGAACTGGAAGCTCAGCATCGTAGGAACAATGGGATCCGCAAAGCTCAGCCGCTGGTTGAAGGACTGCTGTAATATTCGTTTGGTCCACAAGTCCGTAGGAAACTTTCTCACTCTGGCTCCAACTCAAATAGATTTTGTGACTGAAGACTGTTAGAAATTCTTCATCGATTACCAGGAAGATCACGCCGAACTTGTAGATAGATGTGGAACATATCTTAACTATGACTGCCTCGCCAACTTCAAAATTTTAGATTTAAATGACGACTCGACCGACCATGGTTTTCTGAAATGTGCTTCGATTTACTGGCATCGGCAATTACATGAGGCAAGTCCTAGTTAGAGGGCATACAAAGAAGTCCAGGACCTGCTGCAGTCGCCAAACTTCTGGACATATTTACGAGTGCAATTTAGATATGCTCGCGCATTTTTGCGGAACTCGTATTATAACAGGGGGAAGAGGAGGACTTCAGTATGTCTGTTCTGAAGACGGTCGCAACATCCCTGTCACTGCTCAGGATCTCTATGCTCATGCTCTACCGTAATGGCTGAGCTCTCTTGATAATCTAGGAGATCATCTGAACTGGGGTTATCGCATGTTTGTTCGCGACTGGGGGGAAGTGCTTCTGGGATATCCCAACAAGATTCAGTCCTACTTCGCTAAAATCCTTGGATCACAGAGCTTTGGGAGCACCGACGATAGATCTGAAGTCCTTGAAGTAACCTAATTCAATAGTAAGATATATCTGAGGGCTTTCTGAAGAACAATGGCACCGTGGGTCCTTTGATCCCAGCGTGGCATCCTCATGGTACGGATGAAGATAGTCTGAAAGGAATTTCGAAAGAATTGTACATCAAAAATACTCAAGCTTTACCGTGGGGATTGGATGATCGACCATTGAACGACTATGGAAACGCATGACATGTATGCTAGCGCCTACCGATGCAAGCAGCGGTCTGAGCCATCGAAAAACAAAGAGGACGATTCGGATCCCGATTCTGATCCTATACGCGTGGTCTTCAATTCCCAGTCAAGTCCACCCCGGACGAATCGACAAGCGTCGTGTTCGCATTGAATTCCTTTCCAACAGATGAGATACCCAATGTTTTGTTGGACCTCAATTTTATCGGGAAAGACTGGAAGATCTATAATTTGAAAGAGAAGTATCAAGATTTGGTTGCGACGAATACGCTTGGGTTCTTGAAGGGCGTGTATGCGGCGCAAGGTCAGGCATTTAGTGTGCCGATTAGGAGTGGGCTAAACTGGAGGAGAAGCGTTTATTTTACCTTTGTATGTGTAAGTCCTTCACTATTATCCGTACAGACTCATCAGCGAGGAGCCTGGCTCCTAGAGATGTTAAGGTGCCCTATAGAATCTTAAGATTTGTGACAAAGTAGTGCTAATGTGGCTAAGGAATAGTGGTAATTGAAGAGTGAGCTAGGAAATAAGGATGTCAATTTTTGAGGGATCATGATGAGGAAACAGACTTTATCTCACTTGTTAAAATTTGATATGGCTTCTTCGCTTGCATCTTCTCCCGTTAGTGCATCAACTGTCTCAGTTCAAACTGAGAACCTGAGTAACTGGGACCGACACACGTTCTCTTCTTTGTCTGCCCTTTAGAGCTGGGCAGTACCATGAGTGGGGTTCGCTATCTGACGGCAACAAATCTTGCCGTCTCATTTCTTGTCCTGGCAGCGGAGTATCCTAAGCGAGAGGAAATGTCAACAAAACTCAAGTGTCAAAGAGTAATCTCGTACTCAGTTAGGAATTCCATGAAGCAGTTAGAGTTTACTTCTCCTTGCTCCCGCGTTGCTTACTAATTGTCGGCTTGGATTTGAAGCCGAGAACTGAAGAACGTAGATTTTGTCAATGAGGAATATCTAAAATTTGGTCTACTTGGCGATCTTCCTCCCGCAAGATTCTGCCAACATTGGCCTTTCCTGGTAGCCGATGCTGATTTCTGATATCGGTGCATTGATGAAGTATTAAATGTTCAAATACAATTTTAAGCCTGTATGGAGTCAGGACTACCAAGAGCTTTGCCAAAAACTGGACGAAGAAAGGCCAGATAAGGCCAATCTCCTTATGAACAATGTATCTTGTAACTCTGATAGAAGCAGCAAAACATTTCAAGCTGAGTGCTTGCCTACTGCAACGCACACGCTATGTCGTCGACGCGCCAAGACTCCGAATAACCTCATCGCTTAACACAACGCGCTTAAATCTCAAAAACAATAAAAAGTCCAAAAATATATCAGAGCAGAAAATGACAAAACCCAGGCCCGCCACAAGTTCCGATAACTTGTGACGGGTGATCTGAGCCAAAGGGCTAGCCATTTTCCGATTCGATTCGATCGAGCGCGCAGGGAGTGATACAACCAACTTCTCCAAGCTACCATGCCAAAGTGGGCGCATTAGGGCGTATACCAGGTAGCCAGAGTGTTAGTTTGGGATGCAGACTTGAGAAGAGTGATCACGGTTAAACACAATGGTTGTACAGCTGATGGTACACAATCTGCTTATTTGATTAGATGATGGTGAGATTTCTGTGAACCCCCTTGGGCTGGGTGAAGGTGAATTCATTGGGCGGGGACGTGAGTGATAGAAAATCTTTGTTTCGAACCGACTCCAACAGACTACAAGCGAGATGTACGATTTAGCACGAAGCCTCGCAGAGGTAAAAGTTGCTGATACTGAACTCAAGCCGGGATTGCATTGAAAGTAGGATGTAGTTCGAGGACAGGGAGGAGTATTACAAAGTTTAAGCCTAGAACATATTATCTATTAGCGTTTATGGACTTCCATCAGGACAGAACAAGACGTATTGTTCACTGCATGACGTGGCTTCGAGAAATGCGAAGGCAGTGAAGCATGAGCAAAAGCTTTGATATTTAATTCGAGCACCAGAGATAGGCAAAGGAGCTTGTGTCCTATTTGCTACCAGAATCTCGGTCAACTTTACTAAGTCTCGAACCGTTTATGAGGGTTCCTCGAATCTGGAACAATCCTTTCACATCTTTGCGCATAGTGGAATCTGTACTCATCGTTACCTTTGTAGATCTCTATGGCTTTGTCCTATGCGAATCCGAATTACACAACTGCAACCAGTAACTGTCGACTTAACTTAAAGACAAGCACAGATAGCATTCTAGGGAAGCTGTATACAACACGTTGAAAGTTCCTTCCGTTCGCAGTGATTGAGATTGAGTTCGATAAGAAGCCCTCTTGCGCTTGGGCAAGCATTATCACCAGCCGAGGACTTACATGCCCTCAAGCTTTCGACCATGAATCCAGTCAGTAACACGGGCTGTGACTCCATGTAATACCTTTCTAAAGAGAATTCCGTCTATTACGAGCTACAATGGGCTGCCAGAGCGTGTGGACATGGCATTCTATCAGGCTGGCTTGGCGATTGTTCTCCCAAGAAGCCTCGAGGTACAATAACATCGAGAAGATAGCTAGTGGCACATGGTGTGGCAAATATGCCTCATTCTGGTCCCTATTTGATAGTAGTAAGTTTGATAAAATTACACACACATGCGCGCAGGCAATACGGGCAGAACATGAACGTCACCTCTGGCAGCAACCAGTTACCTGAACGTCGTCCCGGTGTAGATAAGATCAGCGATATCCTGTCAAGGGTTACAACGAGCTCCTCGAACAGCAACATAACAAGCTCGTAGTCAGATGTTGAACAATTGAGGTTCCATCTTCTCTCATCTGGCTCGGAGTAATGGATGAAGCGAAGAAAAACAAATGGCATCAGAGATACGAGAAGATTGCATCTAGTCCATGCACAGAGTATTGAATATTAAAGAAGGCAAGAGTAGGTTTCATTGTCAAGGGGAAACCTGAGAGACGGGCTTGTGGCTTTTCTCTTTCTCGCAATCGTGCTGAAGTCGTCTTAATGCAGATCTTGCTTGACGGCATGACTCTCGCGATAGAACCACGAACGCGGGGAAAATGCCGAAAGAACATCGATTCTAAGGTCGCAACCATTGGTGAGTTCATGAATTCAAAAATGCAATGGTCACAGACCACTAAAGTGAAGTATCTAAAATCATATTACAAGACAATTGAGACTCAAATAATCAAATTCTTTGGATGGTGCTGGTTCAAAGTATAATTGAAGTGGCTTATATCTGACTGATCAGCTTGATGAATCTGAGATGGTTTGCTGATCAAGCACATGATAAATCTAGAAACCTATATGTCGGATCACTCAAACCTCTGCTTCCGCGTCCGCAGTCATTGTCACTCAATCTGAATGCCCGCTGACCGCTGGCTCCACCACTTGTGGAGCTTCGAGGGAGTTCCTGAAGCAAGCGTAGAAAGCACAACCACCCACAAATGTGATGACAGCCAATGACGTATACATCCCTACAAGTATCATTAGTATTTGCTCTTTCGCAGAATTTCAAACGGCTCTGAGAACTCACACAAGATATCGGGGTCTTTGGTAACAGGGGTGAGACCAATGCAAATAGCGGCGGCGATACCAATGGTGACCCAGAACAACGATGAGACCAATGATCGTAGACTCTTTGGTGCCTGTGTGTAGGCAATCTCGAGGCCCGTGACAATCACAAATGCTTCGGAGCAAGATACAAGAATATAGGCAGGGGCTTGGATCCAGACACTGGTCGCATATTAGTATTCAATTGTTAGGAAAATCAGCGAGTGTACAATCTTTAATTGATGCGGAAGACCCAAGATCTCGGCAGATAAGTGTAAGAAAGTACGTACTGTATAGATCTTGCGGGGGATATATAGATGTAGTGCTGCAGGACTGCGGCATAAACCATTGACAGCGCGGCCACTTCTAACTGTTAGCATCACTATTCGGAAAACTTCGCCCGTAAGGCCTGTTCTCCGATGCAAGATCCTAAATCTAGGAGAATTCAATGAGAGCATTTGTACATACTGATGAAACCCAGGGTGATCTTCACGACTGGGGGAAAGCTGATTTTGTATTTGCGTAGGCACGGGTACACGACGGAGTCGAGCAGTGGAATAAAGACAATAAGGGCAATCGGATTTAAGTTCTGGAGAAGGTCGTTGGGCGTTCCGTGAAGCGCCATAGTTCCCGCTTGCGAGATGAGATTGTTCCATATCTGGATCCAGCTGACGAAGTACAAGGGAAGGAAGACGAAGAACTTGCAGGCAGTTACTCCGGTCCGGACTTTGTCAACATATTCGTCGGTGTAAATGTCTGGTTGCGGGTATGTGTTTTCTTTCCCTTGTGCTTCTAAGGTTGATGGCTTCGCGTTCTCGAAACCACCTCCCTTGACGGCTGTGGCGATAATTCGTGCAGCGTCCACGATTGCAGATCCTTGGGGCCGAGTTTTGTAGAACATTTTGTTGCTCGTAATGAAAACAGCAGCCGAGATAGAAATTGCACTACGATCGTGAGTACTTGGCACGATACAAAGTCGAGCAACGATCATTACCTGCTAAGCTAGAGAAGTTGGTGGCACTTACATGAGAGGGATGAGATATGCAAGCCAGAATGAATGATTGGCTTCAACGAAAACTGTGATGAGTGGTGACAGTGCTCCAACGTTAACGGCGAAGTAAAACCACATAAACATTCTTTCCACTGTCAATTCTGGGTCAACAACGACCACTTCCCCGGATTTTAAAACTCTCGTGAACGCGACTTCCTTCTGGTATTGTTCCGCGCACATCGGAGTGACGTTTGCTTTGATTCCACCTGTTCCCAGGCCCTTGGAAAAAATGTCAGCAATAATAAATCAGGCTATTACAAAGGCACCGTATATGACTCGAAAGTGCTGAGCGTCCCATTCGAGGCTGAAAGAGATCCGAATTTTCACACTCACAATAATAACCATCGAAGCAACAAGCCCTCCAAACGCAGTTCCGCCATGTATTGACGACGGTGTCGCTGTCGTCACCAAAATCGTGAGACCGACAATGTAAACCGCACACGCCAAACAAATGGTCTTGAATTTTCCCAGAAATTGATCTACCATCAAATATCAGATCCATACGTAAATCAGGCATGTTGTGAAGCTTACCAGCAATGACCGCTCCAATAATCGTCGATCCATACGCCCAGAATTTGAAAAAGTTACCAAGCGCAGAAGCAGTTGCTTGTCCTCGGCCGAGTGCTCCAGGCAGAGCGGCACCTGGTTCAGAATGTGGGTTGCTGTAGGATTCAATCAGTTCTCAAATTGGCTTTAGGCATAAGATATATATTTCTTACTTGATGTAATTTTGCAAAGGGCCACTGAGACCGAAATATGTGAAACGTTCTCCCAGCTCAACGATGATAATCAGGAAGACGACCCACGGGATACGATCTGGCACGCGTCGAAGATTCTGGGTCGATATATCTGTTACCAGATTGGCGGATACCTCTCTGACCATGTTGTCGGACTTAGTGTCTGGAGCCATGTCGGAATCTTTGGATGTGGACATGACGGTGCGCTGGGCAATTCCAGGTGCTGCCGATGACAACAATAAACCAGGGTCAACTTGAATCTGAAAAGCTCTCGATAGATTTCAAGGGTTGAAGTGCAGCTACATCTTATATACAGAACCCTATGTCCCCTATGCTGTCACACTGATTATGGAAACTCTATCGGCTAGCTCCCGGGAGACTCAGCTATCATTTCGGCAGCGATTACATACGCAAGGTAGGTATCCTTGATGATAGGCATCGCGCCCGTTTTTTTCCCCATCCCACTCTTCAACTGGTGTGTAGCCCAGACCCACAGTCCCCGCGCAATCATACTGGGACGGAGAAGAAGCTAAAATGAAAATAGGCTTTCTCGATGCCGACAATGCCGCCAATCAGCGTGCTGCAATAAGTCGCCTAACTCATTGCTTCACAACAAAACACCAAGACTTCTCAGCATACCGACACTCGCTCAGCTATAAGCTCTCTAGCCTGATAATAGTATCCCGTTTCTGCCATGATACTCACAGAATCCAAACAACATTTCAAAATGGCGACCTCAATATCTATCTCAACAGATGAGACACAAAATAGTATTCCCGAAAAGTTCTTAAATGGACTTGATCCCGAGTGGATCAAACTTTGGAATGATCATGGCTCGAAAGTAAGTCCCGCCAGTGCAGTCACAATCGAAGAGTTTCGGAAGTGTCCCCAGAAGTATAGCTTCACATATCCGACTTGGCGAGGCAGGTATTTCAATCCTTCATGGCAGTCCGAGACTAATTCTGTGCGCAGGTCCTGATGTTTTTCGAGTCACAGATGTGGTTGTGCCTGTAAAATGTCCACAGGGAGAAATTACGTGTAGAATATACACTCCAGAGGGTGCCGGGCCTTTTCCCGTTCATGCAAATATGCACGGTGGTATGTACTTCTTACACCAAAGAAGGAGATCTACTGGAAGCACAAAATTAGCTGACACTTACTAGGAGGCTGGGTATTGGGAGGACTTACTAGCGAGCAAAGCTGGTGCCGTCAAGTCTGTAACAAAGTTGGCATGGTAGTTGTCGACATCGGCTATCGATTAGCACCCGAATTTCCATTTCCGACCGCAATCTATGATTGTTGGGATGTGATCAAGTGGATAGTCGCTGAAGCTAAATCCTTGAACATCAACCCAAAGAGTGTTTCTATTGGAGGTCTATCCGCTGGCGGCCACATGGCTGCTGTGCTATCGCATTTTGCCAGAGATGAGGGTCTGCAGCTAAAGTTGCAGCTGCTCACTGTCCCTGCTACTGACATGCGATACTGTCCGCTTGAGCTGGAGGGGGAAGTCACTTCTGACTACCCGAGTGTCGTGGAGTTGGCAGACATGCCATGGGGACCATTAGCGAGAGAATCTTGGTTTCTGAATTGTTTTATCGGAACCGATCCTGGTAAGTGCACGCGATTCCCAAAAGTTGCAGACTTTGTTCTGATACCTGTCTAGAAACTCGAAGCCGTCGATTGAATGATTGGAGGATGACCCCAGTGCTTGCACCAAATTTTGCGAATCTGGCACCGGCCCTCATCGTGACGGCGGAGTTTGATGTAGAGCGAGACGAAGGTGAGTACTATGGTCGATTACTCAAGGAGGCAGGAAACCATGTGGTTGTACGACGCTTCATGGGTGTCCCGCATGCCTTTGCCCACTTCAATTGTCCAGAGAAGGGACTGTCTAAGGGACTGGAGTATGTAGAATATACCTGTTCGGTCCTCAAAGAGGCACACTCGGTAGCCACAAGAGTAGATAGTCGAATTTAACGGCGTGAAATCACAACTTGTAAAAATTTCAATGGATGCCGAGTCTCCAGTTGCAGTGTTGCTAGCCCCAAAGGCGTGCATGACCTATAGACCAGCGGTGATGTATGCTGGCCTGGCAATATCAGGGAGATCCTTATACGTTATCAAATTTGTTCGTGTTCGTTGTTTTTATTGTCGATGACGGTGTCCTGCACGAATAGAATTCCGAAGTCAGCCACAGCTTGAGGACGGGTTTATCTGACAGCAATTTTGAGCATGTGGAGTGTCGTACAAGCTCCAAAAAAGATTCAAAGATAGAGAATCGCGACGTGGAAGCAGACTTACAAAGCCAACCCAAAAGATGGCATCAATTCTTAGCAAGGCAAACTGAATCATAGGACAGCTCCTTGCTTGAACCCTAAATATACCACGGGCCTGGTTCAAAGCAGAAAGCGACGTAGAAAATTCTTCCGCAGGACTCGTAATAGCAAGAAGGCAAAGGAGGTTCGTGATCACTGCAAGATGTGTCTTATACCCTACGATACATGAGTATAAACGCATATTCAGAGATATCTGAACCAGAACCTACAAGGTGCCCAAAAAGCCTGGTAGTGACTTGCTCTGAATGATGATATAAGCTTAACGGCGGCGTTGGCACACATCTTTGCACCTAGTCTACTCTATAAGCCCAGGGGGTCAGCCAACGCTTTCAGGGGTGGGAGAGGTATCTTTGGGATCCCCCGTTCGCCCAGCTTGCCGGAGGAGGACGGGCTTCGGATCGCGTGTGGAGGAGCGGGGCTGTAGATATCTGCGGACTTGACTCACATGATATTTCGCTGAAGCCCATTCGGCTTGGGCCTTTGGATCGGGAGGTGAAGTGGAACGTGAAAGGTAGAATGGACGAAGAAGCGCTCTCAATATTGTGATCTTGATCGCATGGTAGCAGAGATGGATGGAAAATATTGGATCAGGATCACCCGAAAGGTTGTCACTCGTAAAGTCGTGATAATGCGAGCCAAGGTTTTGATACCAGTCAGTTAACAGCATAAGGAGAGGCTGGGATGCTTGTAGGGATGCTTTATAGTCCGAAGCCAGATAGCTCACTGTCCGTATAGAGCTTCAAAGATCAGCCAGATACTAATTGATTTCAATGCGGCCGACTTACTACAGCTGTGTTAATACCTGGTCCAGAATGTTCGTCAACTCGGACAGCTGCAGGCAGATAGCCCTCTCCGGCCGAGAATTTCCTTCCTCATCACCAAGGTCGGCAGCCTCTAGCTGAACGATAAGCCCTTTGACAACAATTTAGCACTCATTTTCAGTAAATTCGAAAGAGTCGCTCTGGTCCCAATCGAGAGAACCAGTTTTGGTTATTCGAAGGCTCAGAAAACTTACAATCAAGTTTGTTGATATGTGTCGGTCGTCCCAAGCTTAGAGCAAGCCACTTATCGAACGCGAAGACCGCCCACGATACGCGCTTTCGTAGCAGTAACTCGTCTCTTGGTAGTCGCCAAGAGCTTGGGTCAAGATGAAGACCTATGCTTTGTGCCATCGAGACAACAGCGCCAAGCAGTGCCCACTTGAAGCCGCTATCTAGAATGAGTTCGTTGACGGGAGGACGGAGAAGTAAAACAAGTCCAGATTGCACCGAGGCGATTGTAGGCACATGCAAGGCACGATTCAGCGAGATCCAAGAGATGTTGAAGAGAATTTCTGTTGATGGTGGCCTATAAGCAAAATCGATGCACAGGCGGTCATCATAAATGGCAAAAGGTTGCGCGATACAATATATGGCAGCCAGCAGATGGACCCTAGCTGAAAGTCAGTAGCTCTTCTTGAAGCGCAGTCGTATGTAAATGCAAAGATAAGAACCCTCAGCCATTTTCTCAAGACCAACGTGCCTCTGAACAAACATCGAACCGATATAATTGGGAGACCTACGGAGCACTCTCGGGATCTGGAGGAGCTGCAACCGAAAGGATAGGGAATTGTGGGCAGACGAATCTGAAGAATAGTTGAATGAGGCGCTTTCCGATCTCAACCGGAATCAATTCAGAAAGCCCTTCTCTGTCCCTGGCTGTAGGCCGAAGTCCTCCTTCTAGCTCGGTCTCAGCCCGGGATGCTGAACTCAGATCCGCAGGTGATAGCAGAAACTGAACAGGCATAGCATCATCCTGAGTTGACCTGATGGAAAGCTTCGAAAATTCAAATTCTCCTTGGTCGTTGTAACGATACCGTCTCAACACATATGGATCCATGTCTCCTGTCAGACCACATAACTCTGCGGCCATCGAGGGCAGGTTATCTAATGATCTTTCTTGAGTCTGGGTGTACGGACTAGCACAAAATATGTCTTCGAAAGAGGCCCCGTTAAGATCATCCATAGCAACATCGTCAAAGGCTGACCCCGGTTGATAGTCAGAAGTCAGACTTGGATCTATTGGTGGCATATCACTTTCGAGGAGACCCAGCCCACTCGAAAATAGGTCATTCCAATCAGCATCCTCGAAAATGGGGTGGCTTGGAGAACGTCCATCTCTATGGCTTGAAGTACTTGAATCCTGCCATGAAGATGGCCGGAACAAATCATGCGAGGTGCTATCTTCAAGGGCTGGCGGTTCGGTAGTGACACTCTGACTTTGATCGGCCTTTGACTTGGGAGGCCGTCTTGCAACCTTGAGACCTTTGAAGGTACATGGCTTCGAGTGAGCGATACAAAGACGACAGGGAGGGCTATGTTCGATCTGACATGCGGATTTACGGGCTCGGCAAGCGTCACATGCACTTTGTCTCTTGCTCATGTATTTTCGAGGGCCTACAGCTGATGTGTTGGTTGAGAGTGGTATGCTTTCAGCAGATACATTTGGAATATCCATTCTCAGAATGGAGATGAGGGCGAAAGCGAATTCTGGATGACAGGTACAGTCACAAGTGAATTGAGGAATGGTACCGGTCCCATGGCTCTGGTTCTGATCCTGCTCCTATCCATAGTATCCACTTCTGGAGGTGGCAAGCAAAAAGTGGGACAAGTCAGGACTTATGATTCACGTGATATATAAAATTCAATGCGTTTGTAAGTCTCAGAAATTCCACAGCAATTGCGATACTTTACTTGTCTGAAGAAAGACTACGACTTCCGCATTCAACTATCTCTTCGTGCAACTGTACTCAAGCCAAGTCAAGATACAAGCCTGAAAATGGGGCGATTCAGCATCGGCTTCTCCACTCCAATCCCAATGCCACCAACGGGAATCATGGGATTGTGCTAGGTGGAATGACTCCATTTTAACCCAAGTCTTTTGGAGAGGATTGTTTCTGAGACAACCAAATTGAACACATAAGTCCAAATAAAGACTCTGCCAAGGTCTCAGAAATACAGATTTCTGGTCTTAATTTAATTTTTGGATATCATCACACATTATGGCACGAGATTCTATCGTAATTTTAGGGTAAGACAATTTACCTATCGCTAAGCGGGTGGAAAAATAACTTTTTGCTGATTGATACACAACAGCGCCGGAATCATTGGTCTCGATGTTGCTCTCGAGCTATCCCGCCAGGGTTATGGATCTATGATTACCATTGTAGCCGAACATCTGCCTGGTGACTTGAACATAAACTACACATCACCATGGTAAGATATCCTACCTCGATTAAGCATATTTGTGCATATGAAACAGAGACTGACGGATATTCTTCAGGGCTGGGGGCAATTTCTCAGCTGTGTCTGGTAACGACGCGAATGCACTGAAATGGGACAAAGCCGGCTACTTATCGATGTGGAAACTCATCGAGAGCAGTGCGCCTGAAGCTCGGTATCTGGCCAAGATGAAGTCCACAGAGTACTTTGACAACGCTCCTAATGCGGATAAGATCGAGAGCATGAAGACTTATTTAAAAGATGTAAGTGGTTCATCGTGTATGTTTTGCTCTGTGGTGCTGATTTCCGATGAGTTTGTTATCCTCCCACAGGAGACCTTACCAGCCGGTGTCACATTCGGTATTACATTCACAACTATTGTGATCAACTCGCCAGTCCATCTCCAGAATCTGTCGGAGTTACTACAGTCACCATCTTACGGCTCTATTCCATTAATCCGACGACGACTGGACTCTCTTGATTCAGCTTTTCTTTCATCCAGAACGAAAATTGTGTTCAACTGTATCGGCAACGCAGCCAAGACATTAAAAGGCGTCGAAGATGGCCTGTCATATCCAACGAGAGGACAGGTAGTTCTAGTCAGTGCACCTGATGTCCATGAGAATATCATGAGACATGGGGACGGATACGAGACATACGTGATCCCAAGACCAAATTCTGGAGGTCATGTTATTCTGGGTGGATATATGCAGAAAGGGAACTCGTAAGTGACCCTTCAAAAAGAAATGAGAACTTCATTGTGGCTAACTACTTCAGATCGGGAGACGTGTATGACCACGAGACGGAATCAATTTTGTCGAGAACGAAAGAGCTTCTTCCCGCCGTGGGGTTAGCATCGACGAAAGTGATTAGAGTTGCGGCTGGTTTGAGACCTTCAAGGGAAGGTGGGTGTCGGATCGAGGCCGAGACGAAAGCAAATGGGAAACTTATTGTGCACAACTACGGTGCGGGTGGTACTGGGTATCAGGCTGGAATGGGGATGGCTATCACGGCTGTGGATCTGGCTTCGGACGCTTTGAAGCAGTTGAACACGAACTCAATGCTGTAACGAATTCTACTATGACGACGAATATGTAACTATCTACTTGTCGATGATTTACGACTTGGATCTGATGATGATAGGAAAACTTCAAGTTGAGAAGCATGAAGGTTGGGAAAAGGACGCGGGAGCAAAAACGCTTATGCTTACGCCTGTGCCCACATTGACTGCTCTTCGTGTTGACCAGTTCAGCGACGAGTTGTACGATCAACATATCGATAGATAGGCTTACCAATCTCTTCAGTGTTTCAAAGTCGTTGTTTCCGACCTGACTGGAAGCTTACAGCTAAAAATTAGCATACAAGTCAGGTTCGCAAAGCAGCAAGACTACAACAAGCACGTAGATGCACTCAGGCTCATCTTCCGTCTATTTCCAGTTTCTTTCCACCTGAAATGACTGTCAGTATCCACGAACTTAGTCCGAGAGTTTTCTCTATTGATTCTTGGGCTTCTTAGCAGTCTTTCACTTACGGTCAGCCTGGTAATTACTTAGCCAGGCTAGCGTGGCCAGCAAAAATAAAATTTGCCTACATGTCACTGCTCATAACAGATCTCCGCTTTATGCACCATATCTCTACATTTTTCTTCTATGTAGAAGGGAAGAAAAAATTAAAGCAGACGACTTTAGATATAGGATCGGAACAATCCTTTCAGTTGGTAGGCTTGAGGATCTATCTTCGTTAGCTATTGATTTTGTACAAGCTTTAGGGACAGTCATCAAGGAGGAGATTTAACGGCAGAATACCTCGTTCCTGCTCCAATAGGAAGGCGGTCTGCGAAGCGATTGGCTGTAAACCTCCACTTCGAGAGCAAGCCAAGGCAGTGACTATCAACTCCACCTTCACAACATATCAGCAACATAACAAGAAACTATATCGTCTTGTCGACTATTATCTTTGCGATCGAGACAAAACAATATACCTGACAGAATTCAGAAAAAATGGACGCCTTCGTCTCCCGAAAGAAGAGGAAGCTCTCGCCCCAACTCGCCACCAATACATCTGTCCTCGAAGCAGACAAGAGATCGAGGGTGTCAAGTCTCGCTACAAGTACCCATGAAGATCTAGAAGAGGAGTCAACAGACTTCAAACTAGCTCTGCTTTCATCTCTCCACCCAGATACAGAACAACAACTTCTTCTCGATGTGTTATTAGAGCACGATGGATCTGTCCTTGACGCGTCAGAAGCACTGACTAGCGATGCATTACCACGCGAGGAAACCTCGTCGTCAAAACCAATCGCAACAATTTATGCAGCGACAGGCTATCAAAGCTCACTCTCAACATTCATTTCTGCACCAACTCTTTCGGAAAATACCTCCGCAATACTTCCACCAAAACTGCTCTCCAAGCGCGGTAAAACGCTTCATCTCTACTCACCTGCCGACGTAGAAGCCCACACGCCATGTTCAATTATCCACAACTTCCTTCCCTCGGAAGAAGCAAATGCTTTACTACAGGAGCTTCTAGTCGAAGCAGAGACTTTTGAGGGGCAGACGTTTAAATTGTTTGATAACGTGGTGCAGAGTCCGCATACGGCTTGCTTCTTTGTGGAAAGTGTGGAGGAGATGAGGGTTCAGAAGACGGAGTATATTTATAATGGAGGGAAGTTGGATGTGAGTACTCTTCACTCCAATCAAATTCTTACTGCTCTAGCATTTGTACGGAAGTTGTTTTCTGAGATTTAAGATGGTCATCTTTCTATCATTTTCATTGTCACTCTGCCTGAACAAGCTATTTTCGCTTATCCACTTCCCACCAAAAAACAACAAACCCTCTTCCCTCTCCTTCCCTCTTCCTTCATCTATGCCTACTGTACTCACTCAAGACCTCATAGGATGTCCGCCAACTCACTCCCCAAATGCTAGCTATCTCATCAAAAGTCACCTCCGCCGTCAACGCCTCTATCGCCACCCGTCCTAGACTTCAATACCAAAGCTCCGATCCCTGGTCCCCCAACGCCGCATTTGTAAACTGCTACAACGGCCCCACTGAATCCGTAGGATACCACTCCGATCAACTCACTTATCTCGGACCGCGCGCAATCATCGGATCCATCTCACTCGGCGTAGCCCGAGAATTCCGGGTGCGTCGAATCGTACCTATTGACGACGAGCCAGATGCGTCCAACAAAAAGCAGAAACCAACCAACGATGCGGATCTGTCCGGCCAAATCTCCATCCACCTCCCGCACAACTCCCTCCTCATAATGCATGCCTCAATGCAAGAGACCTGGAAACACGCCATCTCGCCCTCGCCCTCCATCATCCCCCATCCCATCTCCGGCAACAAGAGAATCAACATCACGTATCGTGATTACAAAGATTATCTACATCCGAAAGTTACGCCAAGATGTCGATGTGGGGTGCCAACTGTGTTGCGAGTGGTGCAGAGGAAGAGGGAGAATCTAGGGAGGTATTTTTGGGCGTGCTATGCGGGGAATTTGGCAGTGCCGGAGAAGGGGAAGGGCGGATGCACGTTTTTTGAGTGGGCGGAGTTTGGGGACGGGGGACGGCCGGCGTGGAAGGGGAAGGCGGGCGAGAAGAAGGAGTGATAGCTGAGAACGCGTGCTATCGAAGTCCTGGGTCTTCTACTGAACTTGACGTAGGGAACAGTGTTTCACGGAAGTTTAAGATCTTGTCTTGTGTGACAATGCATTGTTAATCACAATATTCGCACTTTCTCCAGTCTTGAAATCCTGATACCAGACAAATGCCAGGATGGAGTCGAGCTGAATACGGTCGACTCAAAATAGTGATTCAACTCATCTCCCAAAAGATCTGAGAAGCGTGAGCAGCTGCTCGTAGTACAATAAGCAGACTTGGAGTCAGTATGAGACTCCAAGATCGAGCGGCTCGAAGAATAAAAATAACGTAAAGACAAGACTGCCATAGTTTGCTGTATGCTTGCTTAATAATATCTGCACCTCAAAACTCGTAGCTGATGTACATAGAACATCTCGGCCTTTGTCATGTAGGATGGTCGTCCTACTCCATCCTATCCTCGTATCGACAGTCTTCGAGTCTAGTAATCAGAATATCCTACGTCTGCTGACGACTAGCTGTATAAGCATTGATTTTCTACGGGTGAGCCATAATATTATATAAAAAGCTCCCTTCCCAATATCCATTTATTCAACCTGAGATCTCCCAAGTGGAGTGGCACATCTTGAACTCCTAGCTTAGCCTAGGAACATTTGGATCTAGATTGCCATGAGAATGACCATGCCAAATCAAAGAATCCCAAGGCCCCCTAAAAGTCAAAGACCTCTCCTAGTAAAGAACAAAAGGCGTCGTCAAGCCTCACATCGTCCAAATTTTCAAAAGAATATAACATTTTCTTTATTTTTCTTTTGGAAAGATTATTAAACAAAAAGCCTAGCCCGATCTCTCGTCTACTGTAGCTATCTACTATACACATCATACAAGAAGATCCTCTACAAAAGTCTCAATGCTTGTAGAATGTACTGTAGACGATGATGGAAAATATTCTATCCGAGATCGCTTCGAGGACTTCTATCCAATTTTTTCCGAGAAACTACTTAACTTACTGCACACTGAAGTACACGCAGATGCCGGCACTGAGTATGCATCCCTTAGATACACAAGTGACGAGTCCTCGAGTGCAGAATGTATCGCATCTTCATCGGCACCTTCAATGTTGAAGAAGACACCACTACATTCTGGCGCCAGACGACTCTTCAGTCAAACACTGGATGAAAATTAAGCTGCATGGAATCGAATCACTGAGACTCTTTTGCCTGCTTGCTTACTGTACTGCCTGGCTAAATACCGACACCAAAACACACTCATTGAAACTTTGATCGATCTATACCATAGAATACGAAGATTGAGATTAAAAGTAGAGTTGAATTACAGCTATATAGAACCACGCCGTCTATGTGTCTTCACGCATGGTGAAGCACACACACACAAACGTGTATCTCTCTGCTACAGCAAGCTTGCTGCTTGCTGCTTGCTCCCAGTTTTCCAGGAAAATATAGCCAGCTCCCAGAAAAACACAGCTGCCCAAGTCCCAAACGCTCTGCAATGAAGTATGTGTTCTACCCAAGCCCAACAGAACGCCTGAAACTATTCATACGGTGACATACAAATATCCATGTCCCTCATTCTCGTTCTCTTTCCGCTTTTGATACACCTCGATATCGAAATAACAAGGAAAAAGATCTACCAGGCCGTCTAATATACACCACCTATGATCGCACACCCATACGTTTTGGACGAAATGGGAGGAAGAGGGACAGAGGCAGCTTAGAAACTGGAACGTTCTCCACCATCTCTGCCACCGTCTCTCCCACCAAATCTGTCACGGCCGCCCGAGCGCCTATCACCACCGAACCCTCCTCCCCTTCCACCTCCATTCCGGTCTCCAAAGCCACCGCCTCTTCCCCCTCTATCACCACCAAATCCACCAAAGCCGCCGCCTCTTCCCCCTCTGTCACCACCAAATCCACCAGATCGTCCACCTCCGTTACGGTCTCCAAAACCACCTCCTCGTCCACCTCTGTCGCCTCCGAACCCACCTGATCGGCCACCATCTCTATCTCCACCTTGTCCACCAGCTCCACTGCCGAATCTCCCGCCACCGAAACCTCCCTCCTCTCCTCCTCGATCAGGTCTATCGCCACCTCTTTGCGATCTGATGCCAAGCTTACTCGCGAGACCGGCTGGAATTGCAGGAGGCGATTCGAAGCCCCATCCATACCTCGTCATGCGATTCATAGCCTGCACAACCGCATCTCCCCCCCTTCCTCTAATCTGTCCTAAACCACCCATATACGCGGCCTCTTTGACCTTCCTGCTAACATACTTTGTTCCCTCTGCAACCTGACTCAACGTCTCTGCTACCGATTGCGGTAATTGAGCATCTTTCGTCATGTCGACTTTGGACGTCTCTAATGTGTCATCCGGGACAATAGGCAGACCGCGAAGTATACGGCGAGTTTCGCCAACCAAAGACTCATCGACGATTATGTATCCATCTCCCGTCTTATCTCCTCTACCAGTTCTACCGAGTCTATGCACGTATTGTTCGCGATTCGGTGGGGGCCCGATCTGAACAACATGGGTGACGTTGGGGAAATCCATTCCTCTCGCCGTAACATCCGTAGAGAAAAGAATGCTCGAATGCGCTCTCCTAAATTTATCCGCAACGTAAGTCCTTTGCTGTTGTGTAAGCTGGCCATGGATCTCTAATACGCTAGCAGGATACAAAGGATGTTGGCCGAACATGCCTGTGCTGGAGCCCTTCAGGTTCTGGAAGATATCGCTGGCGAGGACGACGTTGGCGGTGGATTGGAAATAGACAATCGCTTTGAAGGGTTTCGCTGGCTCGCCTTTCTTTTTGGCTTCTTGCGCAGCGGCGATTTCGCGCTTGGCAAGCTCGAGGAGGACGGGCATTTGGTTCTCCATGCCGGGAGTTATGATGATGTGTTGAGGGACTTTCTCGTGGGTCGCAAGGTCGCCTTCTTTGACTGCTTGAACGAAGTGGAAGTCGGGCTTGAGGGTTTGGCGGACGAGGCGCATGACTTCTCGTGGCATGGTGGCGGAGAATAAGAGCGTTTGGCGATCGACTTCCCGGATATCTGGTAACAAGCTTTGAATAGCTTCGACGTCTTTCGAGAATCCGTCATCCAATAGCCTATCTGCCTCGTCCAGAACCAAGGTGGTGAGATTTGGGGCTTTCACTCCACTGTACTCGTCCTCCAACAGATCCTGCAATCGACCAGGAGTTCCCACAAGGATGTGGCAACCCTCTCTAAGCGTCTTCTGCAGCATCATTCTTTTACTGTTGCCACCTACTGCGACCTGGACTCTCAGATCTGTATTGTCGCAAAGCTTCTCGGCCTCGACGGCAATCTGCTCTGCGAGTTCACGGGTAGGGGATATGATGATAGCTCTGATATCTGATGCGCGGGCTCGGGAGTAACGCTTTCGGATCGCGAGATTGGGGTCCTTTCGTAGAATATTCTGGATAGTAGGGATTAGAAATCCGAGAGTCTTTCCGGTACCTGTTCGTGCTTGTGCAACACTGGGGATGTCAGCGAGGGATTTAATGTGTATGATAGAAACTTATTAACATACATGTCAGTGCCTCCAAGACCTTGATTGATGGTCATCGACTGCACTTCCGTCATAGTATGATGTCCCATCCTCTTCGTAATCTGTTCCACGACATTGGGATGGACCATTTGATGATCGATCAGCTCCTGGAACTTCGTGACATCTTGTATCTTCTCGATCTTCTTTGGCTCTTGCTCTCGCGGTGTCTCTAAAGCACCATAATCTGGTCCAATATCATCCTGTTTGGCAGCCGCGGCCCAATTCCTCGCCTGTGCCGATACATGTAAGAAGCGTGCCTCGAGGGGAACTCGAGAAGAGGATTGGAGGGATAAGGACAGTGTGGAGGGTCTGGCTGATGGTATACGGATGGTTGAAGGTGCTGCGCGGAGGACTCTGCAAATCGAGGCTGGGCCTCTTCTGCACACGCTGAACATCGTGGAACCAGCAAACGAAGCAATCCAGCGGTCTCAAGGTAGGTAGGTATTAAAAGGTACAGATAGAAAGATTGGTGGAAAAGTACTACAATAAGAAGTGTAAATACGGGTTTGGTGTTTTGCGTGAAGTAGGTAGTGAAGGAGGAGTCTTTCGTTCGTGGACTGGACTTTGGAGGCGCAACTTCTCCTGTCCGGCGACTTTTTTTCAAAATGCGCTAGCACGAGCCACATCATCATCCCTGTCAGCAGGACAGATACAGACGATACAGTATCTACGTTATGCCAAGCAGAATTCTTATCTATCCTTCCCAAAGTAAAACGCTTATGTGAGATCGAGCATGAGCGATATAAATTGGGAGTGGGAAGTTCAACCTTATCAGCATGGACATCTGGTTACTGTACCTAGATATATAGAGGGAATTACCGCACCAAGTTGCAAGGCTAATTATTCTCTAGCCTTGCCATGCCATATCACCAATGCCTACCATTAAATTCTTGATTCCGACAATTGATAGAGGAATCTCTGTTCGTGAAAATTCTTGCCCATGTCTCTCGATTCTACCGTACGGAAAGCAAGCTCTATATTCTAAGTCATCATATATCGGGTATCATAAAGCAAAATGTCCGCTCTCGTCGACTCGTAGATCATAACTCTCATCATCACACCACGTACTCCAACCAGCAGTCATGATTCTCATCTCCACCAGCTACAACTCTCCTCTTCCCATCCAACAGTCACTCAAACTCTCAAACATCACCTCCTCTCCGTAGCCGTCCTCCCCTTCCCCAAAATAC
>JACBAH010007226.1:0-23793 GCA_014282315.1 Neospermospora avenae | reverse complement strand
GACAATACTTGCTGGGTTTACGTGGCTATTTGTAGGATGAGTTGGTCTCTTACTGAGAATTCTTGTATATACTGAAAAGTAAATAACGAAGAAGATTCAAGTCTCGTTATTGTCATTTCATCTGGTTGAATATAGAATTAGCCGCTTACTGATAACCCACGATGCGAACCCATTAATCGACTGCCGAAACGACTGATAATTCATGTCCGAAGATCAAAGTAAACAAGTGTCACATACAGTAGTGATCAATACCTGGATAGTGTCTTCTGTAGAATTTTTTTTATTTTTTTCTTAAAAAGAAAACACCTTGTCGCGAGACTAATACGTCGTTGTAGTAAGTTTTTATTTAAAGATCTTATGTCTCAGCCCTCAAAGCACGTTCTGCATGTTCTATGTTTTCCTCAATCAGCGTCAAGCGACGTCTCATCGCAGCCCGTCGAGCTCGATAACGTAATCATGAAGATCTTTGTTTAGAGCTACTGTAAGTCAAGGCTTGGCTGGAATCTCCAAACCTTCATCGTGGCAAACATCCAGACCAGACCTTCCTATTCGGTACAG
The DNA here is from genome assembly GCA_014282315.1 of Neospermospora avenae. Classification (NCBI taxonomy): domain Eukaryota; kingdom Fungi; phylum Ascomycota; class Leotiomycetes; order Helotiales; family Ploettnerulaceae; genus Neospermospora; species Neospermospora avenae. The sequence goes on along the minus strand of JACBAH010007226.1, from coordinate 23,235 downwards.
TATCGCTCTCTCTCGTTCGTCTTTCTTCTTCGGTCACCTCTCTCTTGATTGTCGGTTTTGTAAACCTCTCTGTCTTCATAACGTCGTCTATTTGTACCTGCCACCAAGCCAAGGGTCCAAGCATTGAGCCGGTCATCAACTGCCCCGAAGCCCGACTTGGGAGCATATCCGTATTTCTTTCAGTCCTCTAGGGATGGCTTCGTAAGAGTATCGTTGTTGTGAATGGTGACAGTGTCTCTCAATATCGGATTCTGATCAGACGGAACTCAAAGGAAAGTTACAGGAAGCTTCGAACTCTCCTCGGAGCTGGAACCCTACCTTACCGTACCCACGAACTCTATCGTCAACCCCACCAGACGAATTCAATATGGGACTCGTCAAACAAACATGGACATTGACGCGCAAGAATCTTCTAATCGCCTTCAATCGCCATGTCTTCAGTACGAGTATTCGCGCATTCATCCTGCCTGTGGCGTTCATGATATTTCTTAGCTACGCCCGAAATATCTTTGTCCCTCCTTCGAATTATGGCATCGGCGTGCCCAAGCCGATTCGGACACTGGCGGAAGGCATACAAGCGGCAGGGGCGGGGAGGGAGACTTTGGCATTTGTGAACAATGGGCTCTCAGGAGGAGATGTCGACAGAGTCATCGATACGCTGGCACAATCTGCGACTGCTGCCGGCGCCACGGTCGCGAGGTTGAGCACGAACGCGGAACTGCTCGATGTATGCCGGAGCAGTCTACGAGGTGCAACGACCTGCTATGGAGCTGTGGTCTTTCAATCTTCTCCGACCGAGGGCAGTGGGGGGCTTTGGAATTATACGATGAGGGCAGATGGCGGGTTTGGAGACAGGATATACGTGGAGCGCACGACGAATGATGCACAAGTGTACCTCCTGCCTCTGCAGCGGGCGGTGGATTATGCCATTGCATCTTTGAATACGACCAGCCAAAGCCCCCTTCCACAAACTGTGCTCGAATACCCTTTCACCAGCATATCGCAGAAGCAGCGGGAGACCGATATTCGGGTCAACTATCAGAGTGGAATTATCAACATTCTTGCCGTTGCATTCTTGATTGGTATGGTAGGAATCGCATATCATCTCACGGGATTCATGGCCACCGAACGAGAACTGGGTATGTCTCAATTGATCGAAGCTATGATGCCAAACATGAAAAGATGGCAGCCTCAAGTCGCCCGATTTCTCTCATATCATTTGGCCTTTGACATCATCTACCTTCCAGGCTGGATTATCATGGCCATTGTTTTGGGGGTGGGGATTTTTGCGAAGACCTCCATGGCGATCGTGATCATCTACCATGTCCTTGCCGGTCTATCACTTGCGTCGTGGTCGATCCTCGGTGCTTCCTTCTTCAAGAAAGCACAGCTGAGTGGTATCTCCATGGCTTTGATTACACTATTGCTCGGTGTCCTGGTACAGGTGCTTAAGTTCGAAAGTTCTGGAGCAGTTGCCATCCTTGGTCTGCTTTTCGTGCCTTGCAATTACATCTTCTTCTTGACTTTCATGGCGCGTTACGAACGACAGGAGATGGCCACAAATCTTGTCAGAGCCGCCCCGAAAAATCCCTGGGCTCTACCAGGCATTGCCTTGTGGGTCTTCCTTATCCTTCAAATCATCGCGTATCCCATACTTGGAGCCGTGGTAGAGCGTTATTTTTACGGCACTGCATCCAAAGGCCGTTCCGTTACTCGTGGTCTAGGATCCGATGACGCTTCACATTCCGAGACTGTCCAGCTAGACAATTTCACAAAACACTACCGCCCCAACTGGTTCCGTCGCAAGTTCGGGGGTTTTACCAAGACTCCAACTGCCAATGTGGTCGCTGTGGACAAGTTGACACTCAATGCTCGAAAGGGACAAATATGCGTCTTACTTGGAGCAAATGGGAGTGGAAAGAGTACGACCCTGGATGCCATTGCTGGTCTGAATAAGGTCACCAGTGGGACGATCAGAGTCGATGGTACAGGCGGTCTCGGTATCGCACCACAAAGGAATGTGCTCTGGGACCTTCTCACTGTAGAGGAGCATATTCGGATCTTCAATCGACTGAAATCTACTGGCAAGAATGACTCCAAAGCAGCACTTCGGACCTTCATTGAGGCTATCGATCTGGACAGAAAGATCAATGCGAAGGCGAAGACTCTCAGTGGAGGCCAAAAGCGGAAATTGCAGCTGGGAATGATGTTCACTGGAGGCAGCTCGGTGTGCTGCGTTGATGAGGTCAGTAGTGGATTGGATCCGTTGAGTCGTCGTAAGATCTGGGATATCCTTCTAGCTGAGCGAGGCGCTCGAACTATCATACTTACCACACACTTCCTGGACGAAGCAGATCTTCTGGCTGATCAAATTGCAATCCTGTCCAAAGGAACTCTGCGAGCTCAAGGCTCGTCTGTGGAGCTGAAGAATCGCCTTGGAGGTGGGTACAGAATTCATCTTCAAACTGGACCAGGACACGAGAAAGCCCCTGAACTCGATGGCGTTAAGTCTCACAAGACGTTTGGACAGACCATGTACACTGCACCCACGTCATCTCAGGCTGCCCATATCATCAAGAGATTGGAATCAGAAGGATTGTCAGACTACCAGCTTTCTGGACCTACCATCGAAGATGTCTTCCTGCACTTGGCGGATGAGATCAAGGCTGAAAGTTCAAGCTCAATCGACCGTCAAGTTTCCCCGAACCAGACTTCAGATGAGAAGAATGTCAACACTGCTGTTCTTCCAGAAACTGGTCGGAGTCTTGACCTACACACCGGCAAGACTATCGGCTTCTTTCGTCAGGCTTGGGTTTTGTTCAGGAAAAGATATACCATCCTGCGTCGGAACTACCTCCCATATACGGCAGCTCTACTCCTGCCAGTTATTGCAGCTGGTCTCGTCACTTTGTTTCTCAAGGACCTCACAGCAGTTGGTTGCTCTCCCGAGAAAACTGTTTCTCTCTCCTTCGTGGAGAATCTGTACACCCAAGATCGATACGATATTGTCGTTGGGCCATCTTCTCAATTTCAAAATGCTGCGCTTACGTCATTGTATGGTCCACTACTTCCATTCACTCCTCCGCAAGACCTGATAGACCGAGGTCTTCACAAGGTTGATTCGCTGTCCGACTTCAATAATTACATCAATCAGAATTATGCAAATGTAACACCGGCTGGATTCTTCATCGGCTCGGGCAGCGAACCAACTACTCTGGCATATAGAGGAAATGGCAATATTTATACAGCTATCTTTGGCCAGAACATCATGAATGTTGCGCTCACCAATATCAGCATAGGAACACAGTATGCATCATTTGATATTCCATGGGCTCCGCGGACTGGAAAGACTCTGCAGTTTGTGGTGTACTTCGGACTAGCTATGGCTGCATATCCTGGATTTTTTTCGCTCTATCCAACCATTGAGCGAACGAGGAATATCCGGGGTCTAGAGTATTCGAACGGTGTGAGGTCTTTGCCTCTGTGGTTGGCATATCTGACATTTGATTTCTTGATCGTCCTGGTCTCCAGCGCTTTGAGCGTTGTCATCTTTGCCACTTCTTCTTCAGCTTGGTATCATGTTGAATATCTCTTCTTGATCTTCATGCTATATGGCCTGACATCGATCCTCCTTTCTTACGTGGTGTCATTGTTCGCCCGCACACAACTTGCTGCATATGCATTCGCAGCAGAAGGCCAAGCAGTCTTCTTCCTTCTTTACCTCGTTGCGTACCTTTGCACTCTCACATACGCAGTAAGGCTCCTCCTCCCTACCTTCACATACTGTCACCTGCTCACATATCCCAGCCCGTCAATCAAATCGACCACTACCTCCTCGTTGTCCACTTCGTCGTTTCGCTCGTCACACCCATGGGTTCCCTCATTAGGACCCTCTTCCTGGCACTCAACATCTTCTCCACAACATGTGACGGCAAGCAAATCGCCTCCAACCCCGGGGGTATGTTGCAATATGGCGGTCCCATCCTCTATCTCATCGTTCAAGTATTTGTCCTATTCGGGATCCTCCTCTGGTACGACTCCGGCTCCATCCTAGCCTGGTATCGCCGTCTGCGGAAATCCCCCGAACCCCCAGCCTCAAACACCATAACCGACGATGAAGTAGCAGAGGAACTTGCCCGCGTCAGTTCTTCTAATGACGGCCTGCGGGTCCTGAACCTTACGAAATCATTCGGTCCCGTGACGGCAGTCGATAATTTGACATTCGGCATTCGACGGGGAGAAGTCTTTGCGCTGCTCGGTCCAAATGGTGCTGGGAAGTCGACCACGATCTCGCTGATTAGAGGGGACATCCAGCCGAGTAAAAACGGAGGGAATTTGTTTGTGGAAAATATTGAGATCAACGAACATCGTGCGCAGGCGAGAAGTCATCTAGGTGTTTGTCCACAATATGATGCTATGGATCAGATGACTGTTGTTGAGCATCTGCAGTTCTACGCTCGTGTTCGCGGTGTCCCAGATGTGGATCACAATGTGCGAGAAGTGATTCGTGCTGTTGGGCTAGAGTCGTTCTCGAGTCGCATGGCGGCGAAACTGAGCGGTGGTAATAAGAGGAAGTTGAGTTTGGGCATTGCTTTGATAGGGAATCCGACGGTGCTGTTGCTTGATGAGCCAAGTTCGGGAATGGATGCGGCGGCAAAGAGAGTCATGTGGAAGACGCTCGCTGCAGTTGTACCAGGACGGAGTTTGTTATTAACGACGCATAGTATGGAGGAAGCAGACGCGCTTGCAGACCGAGCTGGCATCATGGCGAAGAGGATGTTAGCTATGGGCACGACGGATGGACTAAGGCAGAGACACGGAGACGCGGATTACGTGCACCTCGTCATGAAATCGGCACCACATACCTCGTCCTCAGAGATCGATACCGTGAAGAGTTGGATCGTGAACCGATTCCCCGGCGCTGATATCGAACACCAGACATACCATGGGCAGATCAGATTCTCGGTACCGAAGACAAAGACGAAGAAGGGTAGCAGTATCAGTAAGAACGGAGATGACGACCAAAGTGGAGATGAGATCAAAGCCGATCAAGATGGCGTGGGAAGCTTGATCATGGTGCTGGAAGAACATAGCGAGGAGCTGGCTCTCGAACACTATTCTGTAAGTCCGACGACGCTGGATCAGGTTTTTTTGAGTATTGTGCAGAAGCATAATGTTGAGGAGGAGGGGTATTCGAGGGCGGTGCAGAAAGGGTGGTTGGGATGGCTGAGGTGGGTGAAGAAGGGGGTATAAGAGGTAGTGTGAGGGATGGGGCTGTGTAAATAATTAGAAATGTCTAGATCGTACGTGATATACCCGGTGGTAACAAGAATGAGAATCAGATTATGTATTAAGTAGATACCTGAGCGGTGCTGCATTGGGATATAGACCCAAGACCTTCGATCTCTTCTGCACTTGGAAGGAACGTTTCCGTACGAGATCCATTTCTGTACCTTGAATTACCTTGTGAAGTGTAGAATAGAGGCACAACAGCCCTAGGCTAAAGAGTAACTGCCTTCTGCTGCTGTGATCTGGAATACTGTAAGGTCGTCGCAAGAGGCTCGTCTACGTGGTAGGTATCATGTCACAGAGAACTGCGCGAGACGGACGATTTTGGCGTAGGATGCACTCCCGTATTCTGGTTGGAGGGAAAAGTAAAATTTGTTTTGCTCATACACCGGCGTAGATGAATTTCCAACGAGGATAAGAGGAGAAATTAATTCGAGCAGACCTTCCATAGCCTCTTCCCCGCTTCTTTCAAAGAAAAGTCATGGCTATAGTCGACAGGAATGCTGCATGCTTCTGCGAGTTCCGCAACCGAAAACGGCCGCTCGCTGAACGCAAGCCACGTTAGGGCTAGTCTTGCCCCAGCCTTATGAATATCTTCAATGACAAGCAGATTTCTTTCATATATTCCGTCTAAGGTGTGTGGTATTATGAAGGGTCTCCGAGACGTACCGGGGCAGGAGATTTTCAAGTTGCGAATGATAACTAACGGCATGCGATCCAGCGTAATCTGAAGTAGATTAGTAGATGGATGAGATGAAGTGGGCTACTTGCATGCCGTTTGGCTTGACATGAAATGTATCCGCGATTTCATTCATGGTCTCCGCTTTCATCTGTGGAAGCTCCTTATCTGTCGCCATTGCATTGTAACGAGAATATCGATATCTGCGTTAACGCAGTCTACGTTGATCGCCAAAGGGGTCTTACACTGATGAATCATGTTATCCTCGATGTCGACTTTCTTTCCGGCTTCTTACCAGAACTCGTGGTTTCGGTTCTTGTGTGATACGCTGAATACCTTCCATGATTGACAACCTTCCATCATTACTCGCGGTGCATTCGTCAAGAGCGTCCATAATAAAGTAAGAGGTTTCACTCCGCTTTAGAAATGCAATTAATTATTGTTCGAGTAGATCAGGGGTTGCCAGATTCGGCTTACAAAATTTGTAGACTTGGAGCAAAGTAGGATTAGACACTAGATTCTCGGCTCAGTTCAGTGACTATGGACAAGAAAAGACTGGCGTAAGATCATTTGCGCGCATCTGCGAGATATATATAGAAGCAAGCGCAGACAATCTTCATTTGCCCGGCATTTCAGTTTATCTTCTTGATCATGTAAATATCCCAAGCCAAACTTGTGATATTTAAAGCCCCAGATGAGTCCGTCTTCAACCAAACATGAGTTGAGATTTTGAGAATAGCCGGAAAATAGCGAATGACAATTTGGATAACAACGCTCCAAGAAATGATAGATTTATCGTTTATGGGCTGGCCACATGCATCAAGATCAGGGGACAAGAAAGAGATGAGGCGTATGCTGTAGAGCAGCTTCTTTTCGTGTTAATATACTATACAGTTGAATGTTGTTCAAGCAGATTGCTGTTCACAGGATTAACAAACCTTGCTGCCGGATATGCGTATCTCTAGCCATGAATTTTGACCATTGCTCCTTGTCGATTGTCACTTAGGATAAAGTCATATCCGCTAAAAGGATTTTATGCGTAAAATTTTGGTCTTCAAGGATTGAAGAAATCTAATTTCATGATGCTGACAAACTTAAGTCACTTACTACTTCGTATCTACAAAAGATCTCTCTGTTTTAGCCACTCTTCACAAATCTCCGGCCATTTGGACGCCGGCAATCCGACAGTATCCAGTGCAAACCCATGCGGCGCCTCGGCGAAAACATGTAGCTCAACCTTCCCACCAGCTTTCATGATCGCCTCGCCCAGCCGATATGCGTTGATCACAGGAACAACAGGATCACTTCCCGAATAAACAATGAATGTTGGTGGCGCTGGAGAGACAAGTTGAACGTCCGGCTGAATGGTATCGTAAAGTTCCTGTTTCTCAGGAGGTGCGAGAGCTGGTTTGTTTGGAATGATTGTACGGCCAGCGGCATTCGTAGAGATGGGCCCGTAGCCGATTATTGCGAAAGACAGTTTCGGGGTGACTTCTGTGGTGTTTGGATAGATCCAGGCAGATGGGTAGGATGATAGAAGTGCAGAACCGAGATGGCCACCGGAAGATAAGCCACATACTCCCAGCCCATGAGGAGCAAGCCCGCTGTCTTCGATCAAACGTAATGATCGCCGAGCATCATCTAGAGGGGCCTGAGCTCCTGTTTTCGCTGTGGGAAAGCGATGGATGAGGACGAACGCGTTGAAGCCAAGACTCGTAAGCCCTACACGAATAATCAGAAAATATTCCGAGCTGTAGGTTGCAGAATATCGCCTAAACTTCCCTGGTCAAGATTATCTTCACATCACGAGAGAACACTTACATTGCGCAACTTTCACACCTTCCTTACCCAACATAAGCTCAACATAACCTCCGCCTGCCAGAATCAAAAGCGCTCGGCCGTTTGGTTTGAGGGCTTTGTAACCAAATAACCATGGCCTTAGCACTTCTTTGACTACCCCATTTATGTGTGTCTTTTCATCCTGTTCCTGAAGGGTGAATGCGCCTTCTATTGGCTCGCTATCCCAGAGCGGCCAAGCTAGATCAGATCCGAATGGTAACGAGGAGGACATTAGCAACGGTGTTTGAGAAAATTAGTCGAGTTTGAGCAAAATGCAAGAAAGGACAGAACAGACAATTGTGTTTATACACTTTCTTACTTCGGTCATAATTGTACCGAACGCCCGAAAAAGCTGAGCAACCACATTGATAAACGACAAAAGGTATCGTCACTCGAATCGGCCTTTTATCTTGTAGAAATTCTATCTCCAATACTTGCTCTGTATTAACATCGGTGTACCGTTTGTTAATACCTAGCTATTTTGCTAAAAAGTGTCACATCTAGACCTGCGTTGACGAGTGCCAACTCTGGCAATCAGCTGTTTCACAAACCACGTAATTTATTCAGAATTGTGCTCAATGTCGAAACCATGATTCTGAGCTACGTGCTAGTTGTGATCGTTTGCTACATCTGTCCTGGAGAAAATTTGTCCACATGATTGACCGAGGTCAAAGACAGTGTGACGAGTGGATTACCGTCGTGTTGCGTGTCGACCTGAGCTGTGCTTTACCTCCAGCAATTGAAATAAATTGCTATATATCTACGCCGTTACTGTTCAAGCCCATAGCATACCGTTGAGATAGACCGAAGTGAGCTTGCCTTCGTGGAGTGTTTTCATCTGGCTTATGGAAACCAAGTAAGTGCGGGGTCGGCAAGGTTCAGATGCAGCTCACGGAGGCAATCCCACTGTTGATCCGGCCCGCTATAATCGACTGGAACTCCATTTGGAAAGAGAGCTCCCGGTCTATCGCTACGAAGCATACACTGATCTTCGTAGAATTCTGAAAGTAGTACAGTATTGCCTCCTGTTCACTTGTCACGACCCGCTGCGATGATTCACTACTTCATTACTCCTATATCTTCTTCTCGTGTAATCGACTTAATCCGTGACTTCCTCGCTACCAAAGTCAGTCGCATGTTGCAGTCGTGTAACACTACATCAATGGTAAGTAAGCACCAAGACATCAGATTTGTACAAAGTTGAGATAGCAGTCTCCTCGTTTTGCGTACCAAGCCAAATTGAACAGTGCCTGGTCCTTTTTTCCGCACTTTTTGGCCGGGGCAGCGAGTGAAGATCACTGAGATTCTGTGGAGACACATGCGCCGCCGTAGATTCGGTCGCGTTCAAATTCTTGAGCGAAAGCATAGCAATGGTCCTGAAAAGACGACTTATGAGCGACTTCCCCCAAAGTCTATCATCCAAGGGCATCAGTTGATCTGGAGCTGCTTATGACACTCACAACTTTCCAAATCGGCAAGACTGGTTATTATGTCGGAAGTGCATACCGGGGAAGCTGATGCGGCACCTGAGGAAGCATAGATCACAAAGGAGTCCGTCCGGTGAGCTTAACACAGAAAAAGCTCCACCCGGATATTGTGCGACGGCTCGCCTGTAGATCCAAGAGCTATCGAGCTCCCTTTTTGAAATGCAAATCTTGCTGTATCGAGAATCGAGATTTTCGGATCGGACTCCGGGACGGGTGATTGTCAGATGTGGACCTCGATCTCCGTTTTAAGTAACAATTCCGATCAAGACAAGCCGCTCAGCTTTTTCTGTTCACACGAAGACTTCTCGTCATCGTAAGTTCGTCCACAAGTCCTCGGCCCCGCTCGTACATGCCAAGCCACTCAAAAAGCAACCATATCGGAAACATCGGAGGATGTACCTGTAACGGTTTAAATAAGCAATAAGCAGCCACATAAGCAGCAGATCAAAGGAAGAATGTATGAAAAATTGCTAAGATCAACCTGATGATATTGAAAACTTGCTTTGACACTCAAGGCTCCTCAGATCGATGTCCTCCCTGCTGTTATGAGGCCTGCCACGGTTCCAAAGCGATTCTGGCGATTCGCATGTATCACCCCCACTCCACCCGCTTCGTCTTCTGTAGATTCTCTCGTATATGCATCATTGAGTCCGGAAGATTGTGCCAATTCATCTGACCCTTTTCCAAGTAGTGAGATGTCCATAGTCATAGCTGATGCGGGTGCTATGGGGAAATTGGACTGCGGGTTCCCGCGCCTAGACTTCCAGGCATCGCAAATCGATCTCTTCTGCTCTTCCAACCATCAATCTTCAACCACAGGAGACACATGAGCTAATGTGGCTTTGTGTGCTAGACCGACAGGACGCGATCTACTGTTGCCGGAAGTTTCTTTCCTCCTACCCTCGCGAGCCGCTGTCAATGTGCATGCAGTTCCTTTTGAAAACTGGGGTATTTTGCAGATAAGCGAGGTTTGGCTTCCCTAGTATTGATCTGACCATAGCTAGATCTAAGCCCGTGCGTCATGCGACTTGCCGCACGTCGAACAAAAAACAAAAAGCTGCTGTAGGTGATCGCAACTGTGGCCGTGCGCCATGCAATCGAGACGGCTGTTGCTCCGCAAGGAGGAAGTGATTGGAGGGGTGGCAGAAGACTCAAGATGTATCAAGGGGCAGCAAATCCACTTCGTCCAATCGTGAGTTGCTAGAAGAGCTCGAGGCCCGCCTCGGACCATTGCAACTTTCTTCTGAGAACAGTCCATTGTTGAGGGTAGTTGCGGTGTTTCTACCACGGCAATCCGCTGTACGAGATTCTGCTCTATTTTCTTTTTGATACAATGCTCTCATCGGCTGCCTAAGGCCCTTTACGAGAATGTTTAATTTACGTTTTTGCGAACTGATTACGTGGTCACCACGTTCGTAAGGTCTACCGTATTAGAAACATCAACAGGTGTTGACTACATCAAATAAAACAAAATGCGGACGCCCTAATAACTCTTGCTCGATAGCAAATCTTCTACCTGTTTACCTGCATACGCTCATTCACTTTCCCCGGTATTTTCGCATCCACCTCGTTATCTGATAGGTCCCGCTCACGCCACATCCTCCGATGATACATCTTTCCTTTCTGCACCGGTAACAATCGTCAATTGGCTGCTGGCGGCTATTTCTATTAGCATTAGATCCACAAGGATCCTTACAGCTACAGCTTCTGCCAAAGGGTGCCTTCGGCCGGGCCACCTGCTCGAGGTGTACCCTTGTCTTTCATTCTCGCATTGGGCTTTTCCTTCCGCGTCCTCTGTTTTCCCCGTATGAGGGTTCTCCATTCCCTCGTCATAAGGGAGGCTCTCTCCCAGTTTTCTACCAGTGAGGTTTGCTCGGCATACTCAAAAAACTTTCAATATGTTATGCACATCATTCTCTCTTATAGCGATCCTCATTGGAGGCGCTTTCGCGCAAGCACAGCTATCAACAGCAGTGACTCCTTTGGTAGCTCCAATATGTTCAGTAAGTACCTACTCAAGCAAACATCAAATGGAAGCTGACCAGCAGGTAAACTGTACTATCACTGCCCTGACTGCTGCGGGCTGTGCTCTGACAGATGTCAAAAGTTGCCTATGCACCAACATGACCCTACAATTGGAACTCGCGACCTGTGTATACAACTCCTGCAATCACACTGAACAGCAGAGTATGCATCCATATGTCTCTGGAACTGTCTCTTCACTTATACGATTATAGTTGCAACGCGGATTTCTCAAGAACAACTTTGCGTGGGAGTTCCCTTCGAGTCTCGTGAAACGGAAATCATCCGTGCCGAATATCTTCTGGCAGGATTTACATATCCAATCATTCTTCTCCGCATGATATCGAGAATCTGGGTTGCTCGAAAGGTATGGTGGGACGACTGGATGGTGATCTTTGCAGCAGTGAGTCGTCTCCGCTATGAAACTTGTGTACAACGTCTCTGAACGATCATCTTCAGGCTTTCATGATACCAAACACCGTTATACCGATCTGGAGTAAGTCATTTCGACCTTTCAGCAACTTTGCACAGATGCTAAGACCATGCAGCTGCTTACCATGGATTTGGACTGCACATTTGGAATGTTGATGTACAAAAAACTGTTCTTCTCACAAAGGTAGCAATATTCTCGTTTTGCATTATATATACAGCAGCTAAGACTAATAGTTGTACTATATCGCCACTATCTTCTACGCACTCATTCAAAACTTCGCTAAATTCTCTATCCTCTTCCTTTACCTACGCATATTCCCGGCCGAGCGCTTTCGTCTCTATGTCAAGTTATCAATGGCCTTTATGCTCTGTCATACTCTCGCTTTCACTTTATCTATCATATTTCAATGCGTACCTTTCGAGGGTATTTGGATTTCTTCGCCCGCTGGGCAATGTATCGACATGTATGCCTTGTCCATCGCCGGCGCTATAGCTACTATTGTGGAAGATCTCGTCATCATTACTCTACCTATCAACCAACTCATGGGTCTCCGTCTTTCCAGGAGGAAGAGGTTTGCTCTAGCCTTCATGTTCTCCCTTGGCTCTTTGTAAGTTATCCTATGAAGCACAAGGGCGAGATCCATCTAATCAGCAAGCACAGCGCGTGTGTGGCTAGCATGGTCCGCCTTAAGGTCATCATTGATTTCTATCCAAACCCTGGCGTAGACTCGACTTGTAAGTCTCCAGTTGCTTGACACATTCGCCAGATGACATACTAACCTGCAATGTCCAGGGGCAAGCATCGACCCCGTAATCTGGTCCGACATCGAAACTTACTTGGCGATCATCTGCTCCTGCCTCATGTGTCTCAAGCCGCTCATCTCCAAAGTCTTCCCCAAAGCATTCGGTTCTACAAACGCTTCGACAAACACTCCCCCAGCCGCGAATGTTGATTCCGACGGCAAGATCAAGTCGTACAGCAAACGAAGCACGGGCACGCCTTCAAAACTCTGGGCAGATCAGTGGGGTAGCTCAACCTTTGGTACCGAGAGCAGTAGGAGTGATGATGGTGTTATTATCATCCAGCAGAGAAGTACTGAAGAGTTGGCACTGCGAGAGATGCCTACACGTGTGAGCACTACTACCGGCCGCGCCTCACCCGGAGGTGAGGAAATCGAAGATTTTCATCACGGAGTCTAAATTCGTGGCTGGGAGTCTTATTGTACATAACTGGGGCTCGTGAAGTCATGCTGGCACATGGTGTTGATAGTAATAGCAGGATCTTGCCCGAAGTGTTCAGATAAAGGTGGCGGGAGGAGGAGAAAATAAAGTATAAAAGCCGATGTATTATGGGATAGAAAAAAGTCAAATGAATATGAATGATCAACGTATCCAAAAACCTGGTCAAGACTGAAACTGTGTTCATCCGCAATTTGGTAGACAATACTGAGATTTATGTACCCTCTTCTTCAGAGCCAATACGCCACAGCAATAAGATTTCAATCCATATCTTTTCATCGGTCACGTCTAAAGCATCTAGGCTGGGACATAGGACGTTTTCTTTGGCTCTCTTATTTTTGATTTGCCATTTTGCCTTCATTGCCTTGCAAGTGACCGCTGACCTTCTCAACTGTCTCTATTCAAACTCTCGTCATCAACAGTGCAACACCCAACTTTACTGCCGCTTAATTATCATTATCTTCCGCTTCTCTGAATCCCCAATCCTGCAGACTGAAGCCTTCGGGATCCTTGAAGACATTTATTCTCTGCAGTTCATCGTCACTCAGCCACTCCGCACCCTCAGCAATGTCATTCATCGTCCTTGACTCTGCAAGCAGACTTGCAACAGCAACGATGCTAGTCGGACTCCTATGGAGCACTTTCGAAAAATTCCTGGTCTCCAAGAAAGCAAGCATCATACATATCAAAATAAGTGCCAGGACGATTTGAAGTATCCCTTGGTATTGTGCTCTGTGTTAGACGTTGACGAGAAGCATTCGTGAAGATACTTGGAACCTGGATAGGCGGAGACTTTGACTCTCAGCGAGGATAATATGTTGGCTGTTTGCGCTGATAGTGTAGGATATGCCGTCTGCATGCTTTTTAAGACCTTTGAAGTGTCTTGTATCTGATTCCGCGACACCTGCTCAGATCTTTTCAAATCCATGCCATTCGCGAGAGATACAGACCTGCAAAAAGAGAAATTTATCGACATCGTTGTTAGTAATGTAACATTGATGCGTATGACGGGCAAAGAGTGAATTTTGAGATGATAAGGAGGTAGAAACGCCTATAAGGTTATTGATTCGCGACGTTAAGATGTGATTGAAGAATGTCCACTGCGGTGAAAACGTGTAGGCTGATTACTCTAATATACCCACTTAATAATTGAGTAATAAAGTACAGTCCATATTGACATGGAAAGTTTGGGGGCCACCGTGGAGAAGGAAAGCTTCCCGTATCAGTAGGACTTAAGTTTCTGAGCCTTCGATTCTCTTGAAATCAAAGCTGCATGAACCTTTCGTATCATCACCATGATAAACAAATGCTCGTGAAGTTCTAAGTTTGGTTACCCTAGTATTCTCGGAACACAAGCGGCGATGTGGCCTGGCTGTCTTATTCTGCCATCGCTGCAGCACTCATTTCTATATGCAGCTCTAATCTAACCTATATTCAGAGACTTCCCACATTGTTAAGCCACTGATTACAGCCATTATGTTTTGCCCGATATAAGGGCTCCAATACTTATCCACAATGAAGGTTTTGACGTGTAGCATTGATAGGTTATATGGTGTAGGCTGTCTTGGCCTACGTACGGGCAAGTATATCTAGAAGGCGGAGATCTTGTCGTTCGAGTTCCTTACAAATATGTTACCAAATATCTTTGAAAGACTCTTCTAATCTTATCTGGACTTCCAAGTTCTGGTCACTTCGAAATTTGGAAATGATGGGGGTGCAAGAGTGACAAATTGCATATGCGAAGATCCTTGCTTCCTCTTCTTTGTAACAAGCCAAGTTTCGTTCAAATTTCTTTCAACATTTGTTATTGACAAGACTAGGGTACGGTGGGAATATTCCTTGGTTGCTCTATGTTCAAAGAATACATGAGAGCGAGATATAAAAAGCGATCGGCTATTGATCATAATATCTCGTAAAGGAATTGATTCGCCATACATATTTTCAGTTCGCCCCCAACACCACGATATAGGAACCTGCTTCGTAAAGCTCATCCTCCGATGGTTGCTCCTCTTCCCTGATCCTCGCCATGGACAGGATTCTAGGAGCTATCACTCCAGCGGCTCGCCGTTTCTTGAATTTCTTCCATTTTAATCACAGGGGTCCACCCAGCATCTTGTCTACTTTCAGTGTCTGGGTCGACTCTTCTTCCATCTTGAACTCTAACTTCCACGGGAGCCTCCTTCCTCCAACCATCGTCTGAAAGTTGAAGCTGAGTGCTGTGATAATCTCGTCTAACATATGATTGCTCGTTCCAAGGCCAGTTGATGAGCGTAGTCGCGTGTTGAGTATGATATTGGTGATTTAGTTGCACGTAATCTTTCTCTCTGATTTGATTTTCAGCGTGTGTGGCTACGATGAGAATATCTTCTGTGTCAGAGATCTCGACTTCCGGAACGTAGGTTGCTGTGACCGGAAAACTCGAAGACCGGAGAAACTAGCTCTTCGATTCGCTTTGCCTCTTCGACACTCCGCTTTCCACCCTTCTTTGATCTAGTCTGCTTCCGATCTGTAGGGTTGTGATCTGTCATCTGACTGCCTCGTTCCTGGTGTTGGTTTTTGTCTGTCATGTTGTGAGACGTGATCTGATGGATTGGGTACTGCAAGCTTGACTCTCAGTAGAGAATGATGTATAGGCTTATTTGTCTTCAAATCCGATAATCTGAAGAGGCGCGTAACTCATTTATGTCTGCTCGTCAAACCTCACTTTGAATCATAGGTTTCCTGTTTCTGTCCCTTACCCTTGCTAATTATGAGCTTCAGAGAGATGCTGAGCTTACAATCGAGTAGCACTAGGCCTTTGAAAAGGCCTTTTTGCAAAATTTTATATTTCGTCGCATGGTTTCTGGTGCTTACTGGAAAATGTGCAACTAAGACTATGCGGAAAATTCCGCTATAATCGAAAAGAAACAATGTCTATCGCATCGAAGTGTTGAGTTTTGTAGTCTTCTTCAATGAACGAAAGCTCGCTCCCACACGGACCGTCGCCTTGACGTATCATGCCACTTAAATCAGCAGGGAATCTGGCTGGGGATTGACAGCAAACGTTCAATGACGTCTGGCAAGGTGATGTGCCGAAAGCACCTATGCGACTTTTCAGAACTCATTTGGAGGAGATATAGCACTTTTGTTGGCGAGTTTGTGCGTGTGTTATCCTTGTACTTCGTAGGGCTGAGGCAAAGATGTATTGTCATTTTGGATTGTAGGCACTTGAAGACTGTCGTTTGACCCATCCCATGAATTTGTCACATCAAGACTCTATTGATGCACATTAAATATGGAGACGAAAGTTTGAGAGTTCTCGAAGCCGAAACCAGAAAGCCTGTCTTCTCAACAAGATGAAAGCAAAGAATCATCTTTTTCGAGCAAGCAGTTTGGCTTCGTAGGGGGGCTCGACCTTTCGGGAAACACTTTATGCACTGCCAGGGGTCTTGGGTGATGACGGATCGGCCGACCTCCATCCAGTCGTCCTCTGGAAAGCAAAGGACTTTGAACCTAGTTTCACCTCTCTTGATTTGGATTCAAATATGTAATATTTAGAAAAGTCTCCAGATCTTCGCGGTGCGAGGCGATTTGGCTCTGTGTCCAATCAAGGTCTCAAGCGCGAAGTTGTTCTGCTGGCACGATATCTTGTCCAAGGCTCGCAGCAAAGCGCCTTGGTCAACTTACAAGTTTAAGCCCTTTTCCTTACTCATGACCTTGTGATTGATCTACCTTGCTTCAAGGCAGAGAGGGCTTTCCCGTGTTGGAACAAATATCGTTCTGGAGACAAAAGAACACCATCCCCCAATTCGCGGTGCGTGAAATTCGAAGGACAAAGGACATACTCAAAACAAGGCGTGAGAACGCCCTGCCAGACCCATTCCGGGGATTCCGTAGAAGGGTGTGTTGCAATCAGGAGCGACGTTCAGCCACATTGTGACACAGGGCGGTTTAAGCGAAAGCTCGCATTAGTTCTTCAAACTTTCGACTTATGCCACCAACTATCGTGCTGTGCCGCTCGAGCTAGTTTGCGGTACATAATGTCAGGAAATTCTCATCGAATCCTGCTGTGCTTCTGATCAGACAATTCTAATCTGACCACTCTTCTGTGCAGTTCCCCACTGCGTCGCTGCCCGATATCCCTCACATGAGTACTCATCCAACAGGATCATCGATGTTGCGCTTGAACATGGACTCAATGACTCAGACCCCCGAAGATCCAGAGAACGACCC
This sequence comes from Neospermospora avenae, assembly GCA_014282315.1. Classification (NCBI taxonomy): domain Eukaryota; kingdom Fungi; phylum Ascomycota; class Leotiomycetes; order Helotiales; family Ploettnerulaceae; genus Neospermospora; species Neospermospora avenae. The sequence goes on along the minus strand of JACBAH010007226.1, from coordinate 6,036 downwards.
TTTTATGCAGGAGTCTTATGTACAATCTTCTCCATCCTGCGAATGATTGGCACATACTGCCAGAAAATGACAGCTGGAATTTGGAGCAATACCTCGACTTCGGTGGCCTATCCTCAGAGCCAATGGTGAGCCAAGCTGTGGCCGAGACTGGTTGGACAGCACCTACTATTACAGCTCCTGGGATCAATGATCCTATGAGCAATGAACCTAGGTCTATACCTCCTATTCTTGTACGAGTTGGCAATCTCGAAGGTCAGATTCCGTCAAACAACATGTACTCAGACTCTCACCAAGACGACGCCGGATACACCCTTGAAAGATCTTCAGGTGTAAGAGAAAATGTAGGCATGAGATCTGGGTACAACTCTCAAGACTGGGGGAAGTGGAGGCCTGTAAAAGAAAGTCTCTACTCTGAGTTTAGTTTGGAGAACACAATGAGTGAAATGTCAAGGAGAGGTTTCCATGCCGGGTCAGTCATTTTTCCACTATCTGCCTTGGAGATAAACTACGCTGATACCATGACTTGATAGATCCACAAGCTACAAGCAAAAAAATCAAGGAGTGGGGTCTGGTTACTTACAACCGCGAGAAAAGAAGTGTTGATTGTGCTTAGGATTTCTCCAGAGCTCAGCCAACCAAGAGAATGAGAGGAAAGACCACAAGCCGCTCTGCAACAACCAGGCGAGGTGGAGATTTGCAGCTGAACATGCCTAAGCAGACTTCCTTCGCGGCCGTCAACACTGAGGAGGCTGTGTCTACAGTCTTGCAAAAATTTCAGCCCAAACTTGCACAGCTCTCAAGTTCACTATCATACCCGACCACAATGTTTGAAAGTATTCCCTTGGACTCCAACACAGATACTACCATCGCGGCGGCCTTCAACTCCCTGCATAGTACTCATATGCCTCCTAGTCCTGCGCATCATATCGTATCGATCCCAGCTTCTCCGAAAGACACGGACTTCGACAGGATTCTGAACACTTTGCTTCACAACGTGAAAGAGCTATATGTCAGCTATCAGGATCAGAATATTTGGAATGCCCAAGATCCCCGTGAAGTCAAGGAAGACATTCATGATGAGTTCCTGGTTGGTGTTGCATCCAGCCTCAAGAACTGGAAATCTGTGAGTCACGCGGTCGGAAAGAAAGGGTTCACAAATGTCCTGGATATGGTTGGAAAGGTTGTTGGTGCAGGAAAAGGTGGCGACTGCGGGCTGTTCTCTCTGCCAGCGGTACTGATATCTTTTTTGCGTCTAATCCGAGAAAGCCGGACAGATTGGGCCCAATGATTGATTGCCAAGGCCTTAAGGCTTGCTAGGCAAAGATTCGGTAACAAACATCAATTGGTGGAGGTACCTGCTAGACTCCAGAAGATAGGAGATGTACCCAAGTCAGATCACGGAAGTCGTTCTAGGACCCTACGATAGATGCATTGAAGATGTTAGGGAGACTCAAACCGTCCCACCTCACCTACCTTTCCCTCCACAGCGACTTTGTTGTATACACCGAAGGCAGATCAGTCACCGATGCTCAAGCTCTGATCAAAACCATTCGAACCGTGATCCGGCGTGAGGACGAGAGCGAGGGGCCGGACATAGGACCAACGAGTGACTTCGCCCTTGGGCTACTCGGTATGACGCTCTATGTCTTGCAGGCCCCGTGTGCCAAATCAATGGCAGATCAAGCGCATGAAGTTGCAGAAGAGTTGCATGAGAGACTCGAAAAAAGAAGAATGGAAGATGGTGGAGAGTTGAGGGGTGAGCTGCTGACTACATGGAAAGACTTGCTGCACGTCCTTGGGCAATTCTGTCTAGAAAGGAATGACTACCATAAGGCAATAGAATTGTTGGAAGAATTCTTGGTATTCGAAGTCGAAGATGAGAGGGACACTTGTGCCCTTGAGAAAGTAGAGCAATGCTATACAGCTGTGGGAAAGCATGAAGATGCAAGGGATGTACGTTGTCGGCGAAAGATGATCTCCGAGACACTCTTGAAGCAACCAGGAAAGTCTCCTTCTAGAAGCAAAAACACTGTTGAAGAACAGGACGCAACACGGGAAAACGGCAACGAGAATGAAGATGGTCGAGAGAAAAGTAGCGATGTGACAGTCGCAAGCCAATCCGGCAACGAGCAGATGGGAGAGAGTTCGGAAGAGGATGTTAATGAAGGAGACGAAGAGGACAGTGTGGGAATACAAATTTTAGAAGAGCACATTACGGGTATGCAGCAGAAGTTGATGGATTTGAAGTGAAGAGGGAACAAAAGAAGTCGTGACACAAACTCTCAAAGAGCTGCGCGATTGAAAATTTACTGGAGGCGAGGATGGGAGGCAAAGGTTTAAATGTTGTTCCTCTCTTGGTCCCTCCATTCCAAGACCTACGCAGTTACCAACGGACAAGATTACTTAGTCAAGATTACTATATAGGTAGCATTAAACAAGTTTCATGTGATCTTAAAGAAGCAGTCTGTTCTCTATAGCCATAATAATTTCATTACTCTGATGTAAAATTTGATATGACTTTGCTACCTCCGGGACACACACACCGGAAGAGGGCACGATATCATAAGGTAATATGACTTATATGCTGTACGCTAATAAGTGTACATCGATTCCGAGAAATGAACTAGGTACATCTCTTCTCACTAGCGCCTTCCATGTGACCACGCCTGAAAGAAGCCTCCGCTTATGATACAAGCGGACCTACAAGTCATATGCATTTGCCAGATCCTCCTTGGAATGAGTGCGCTGGGCCTTCTTGATCTTGTTCCCAAAGACGGCGTTGGCAATCTTCTTTCGTACTTCTGACACAGTGCTGGAAGTACCAGTCGACTTTGGCTTAGTGTTCGGGGCCTACACGCTAACAGTTAGTACGAGCCCACACCACAATCAGATATTGGAATCGGAGCTTGCCTTTTCTGTGTCCTCAGACTTGCCTGTCAGCTGAGGTGCGGCGATATCAGGCTTCTTTGTAGAATGCAGAGTGTCATGTAGCTCGAGGAGCTTGATAGTATGAACCTGAGCACTGGCTGTAGTCTTGAATGTGGTACGGGTGAAGTTCGAAGCAGTCATGAGGTTGCTTAGCAACTTGTGACGAACAGCGCGGGTGATGGACAACATCCTGAAGGTTCTTGGCGATCAAGATGAAAAGCTGAAGACAAGGTCTCTGAAATATTTGGTAGTCGAGGTTCGTTGTCGAATCTGTGAGTGTGATATCGGAAGTAACCTTGGAAGCACGAAAGTAGATGCATTTAAAGACAGAACGAGTCGAAGCTAAAAGTGGACCATCTGAGCTAGATGTTTGTAGAACGACATATAGACAAAGGTTCAATATTTGGTGTGCTTCGCGTCACACGAAGACACGCCGTCGCAACTGAGCGGGTGAGCTAGTGAATCCGTCCCAAGAAACGAAAACAACCTAGCCGAGACTCGCTTCGGAATTTAATAGGGCCTGTCGCACGGCAATCTAGAACCATATTCTACTGATTTGATCCGCTGCCACTTTGTAAGGCGTAAAGCAAATCTCGGCTCCGTAGAGCATACAGATGAATGGAGCCTGCTGTTTTATACTTGATTTTAATTTCCGATGCTGGGGAAAGTTACGTTTCCAAGAACTCGACGTCCTCTTCTAATGAGAGTCTAGATTGACCTTAGAAGGAGTATTACGGCTATTGGTTTTCTATGAACCTACTATGTGGAATGAATTGGGAGGCGAGCAAACGAAATGCTTCAAAGCAAGGCTGAAGAATCAAGAATGTTTTCCAAGATACTCGTCCGCGAATGAACTTCACAAGTATCACATGATTTGAAGGTGTAAAGTGTCTTTTCTGACTCACTATATTCCAACAATGGTAGAATTAGATTCGTTTCAAGAGAAAATAAAGCTTTTGATGTGACAGGTCTGATTGTTATATAGCAAATCGTACTTGTGTTTACTTTGACAGAAGTAAAGGGAGCCATAAAATCCTGCAAGATCCCTGTCAAGCTAAACTAAAATGAGAGGCAAAGAAAGTCATATTGCTCGTTAGAGTCGTCACTGATTGTTTTTGAAAGATCGCACACCACTTTCGACACGGTGTCCCATCTAAAACACGATACTGCTTATAGTCAGTAGCCGTTCGGGGAGTTGGAAGGCGGATCTTACAAGGAGCCAATAGCACAACTAGAGCTTTCAATTAGCATAATTTCCAGCGAATTTCATAGCTTTTTAACATACCCAGAAGGAGCTGCAAAGCAAGTCCCACCATCCGCGGTGTACTTTTTGTCGCGCATACCACAGTTTGCTTCACAGTAGAATGTTGCGCGAACTGGTCGATCGAACTCTACTCTTCGAGCTTGGAAATTGGAAAAGCTGTAACAAGCTCCAGTAACACCATATGCGCTTCGTAATCGTCAGTGTACTATATCATAGATCATTGGATCGGAGAGCTGTACGGTGGGCTCTGAAGTGCTGGGATGGTAGGATATGGAGAGTAATGGTTGCAGGCGTATTCATTATCTGTAGTAGGCTTGTTAGCACGGAACTTTTTGTTCATTTAGTCAATCAAACAAGAGTCTTCTCTACTTACATCCACGCCATTGAAAGTCTGCCTGGACAACTGTGACCAAAGCCAACAGAGCCAACTTGAGATTTGCCGATAACATATCTTGAGGAAATATATGGTATCGTGCAGAGAGTATTTCAGGGTATCGTTTCTTTGCTTGGAGACAGAATCAACTTTTAGATGGAGGTAGACACACTTTATAAAATCCTAGGGCGGCCAGGTGCTCTTGTTGGGAAATTTCAGTATGCTTGGTCACTGAGTGAATTCTTCGGCACGCATCATCGGATCCAGGCTTCCTGTGGTGTTGTATGCAAGTGATGATTATTTGGAGTCGAGATCGGATAATTACCGTCGATTAGGAAGGTGGATAATGGAAATAGCGCGCATATGCGAACTTCAATGTCACACTGTCAACATTGGTTGGAATAGCCAGCAAGCGAGACCAGGGTCAGCAGTACGCAGGTGTACAAATCTGTAAGAACATGCAGCAAACAATTATATGAACAAGAAGGGGATTTCAAGACGTCCTCGATGAGGATGATATCCTTTCTGGTGCAGTATCTCAATTCCTTACAAGTCTTGCGATAGACGTTTCTATGCAAGGAAAATATTCTAATACTTCCTACTTGCTCAACACATGCCATCAGTACTTTCTGGTTCGTACCCAAAAATGAATCCTCGACCTTGAGATTATGGGACAATCAGGCCGCACTTGCGGACCGAACAGCTCCTTTGCATAAACTCGCTCTCCTATGCTCAATAATCGAAGCGTATTGGATACAAGCAATTGAATGGGTCGTATGTAAAATAATCATGACCGCTCTTCTCCCCGCTGCAGTGACCCGGTACAAATGCTGGGCACTTTCATTGTCTCTTCCTTCCGAACGTGCGACTTGGCTGCATCGGCGAGGTTATTTGTAGAAGTAAGTGGGAATAACTTTCCGTCACTTGACAACTATTTTGAGAAGATCCACATCGCAATACGCTACCAGTGGTACCAAACCAAAGAGAACACACCTTGTGGAACAAAATGAGCAAGGAAGAATTATCTGGCGGGACGATAAGAAGGAAATTTGAGAGTGGGGTAAGTGTGTATTCCAAGTATCAAAATTTGGTAAGTGCAAGCTCAGTAACAAAAATGAAAATAGGAAAATGAAGCCGATGGATCTTCGATCATATCCAGAAGCGCATAGGTTTCCTCGCCGTGGGCGGCAATCCCGTCCCGACGGCAAGATCTTGCGGCAGAGAATGCACTTGCCTTCCTCATGCGCTGTTGCTATCGACAATTCTGATTGGGGTGGGAATCCATTTCTGGAAACAAGTCGCATTCGGGAAACTAGTACAGTACCAGTTTTCTCGACGATTTTCAAAGCATTCTACTAGCCGGCCCACCTCCAGTTTCGCTCGGGGCTCGCTTACTGTCGGGGAAAGCGAATGTCACAGGCAAGCAAAACTGTCACAGCTCAGATAGCCGAGGCAGTCTTTTCCCACCAAA
>JACBAH010007225.1:0-23787 GCA_014282315.1 Neospermospora avenae | reverse complement strand
CTTATAACATATGCCCACTACCCTCCCCCATTCCTGCATTCGCTGCCCCTATACTCTCCAATCCTCCCATCCCCATCTCTATCTCCCCAATCTCCAACAACTCTCCCAATTCTCCTTCTCCGAAACAACCTACCCGAACGCCATTCCCATTCATAGTAAGAGCAGTTGTCGTCCTCGGCGGTGAGATGCCTAAGCCACCGCTGCCACCAGTGCTAGATTTCATCGCAAATGGAGATCTTACAGCTGCATGCGCGTTGGCATTGGCATTGGCGCTAGCTTTCCTTCTTAACGGCGAAGCAGTAGCCGCGTGCACGCGGTAGAGCTCTGCAAAGTCAGGAGCTGGACCGTCGCCTTTGCTGTGAGACTGTCTGCGAGGCTGAATTTGAGGTTGGACTTGCGCCTGAGCAGAAAGAGAGGAGTGGCTTTGAGACGAGGTCCGGGTATGAGGTCGAGGCTGCGGTTGATGAACAAACAACTCCGGACTCGCACCACCAGAGCTTGGATTCGAATTGAAATTCGAGCTCATGCCTGAGCCTGACCCAGATGCCGTTCCTGACACAGGTCCAGAGAGATTGAAATCCATGGCACTTAAATCCATTCCCGTGAGCTCATGATCGAACTCCGCTAACAAATCCTCCTCACTGCCAATCAAACCCACCGGGACTCCATCGCCGAAATGTAAGCTTCCGATACTCGTGCTCGTAAGTCCATGCATAGCTTTAAACTTCCTCAGTAGCTCCACATCATCGGCGGCCGTTTGTTCCATGTTTAACACTTCCCGAGCTTTTGACCTGATTTCATCATCTGACGGACAATGGCCTGCTGCTAATGACGTCCTCATGTAGTCGCCAAGCTTTCGTTCGAGATCCCTCGAGCAGAAAACCTGTGCTGGTTTCTGCCATCTCCCGGCCTCTGACAAACCCTTCACAAACCCTCTCGCCGTCTTTCCACTTACATTATAAGTTCTATGATCAATCGTGACCGGTACATCGACATTATCTGGGAACTTCTCCGCCGGGGGAGAGACCTGCGGTAACACGAACGGAGGCGAGAAACCGCTGCCTCCATTGTCCACACGCCACGTAGGATGTGTGACAGGGAGACCTGGGCCAAGGGACGGGGAGAGGCCAACGTCCCGCTTGAAGCGGATCAGCCACTCAGCGTTGTCTGCTGCTGTTTGGTTCCTGTACATCAAGGTGGTTAGCAATTGAATTGAAAATAGATAAAATTGACTCGTGAAAGATCAGGACATGTCTCAACCTGAGATATTGGCAGAAATGTCATACGTACCATGGGTCGTCGTCGTCGTAGATTACCCAGCGGGCTTGGTTTTGGATTTCGGCGTCGGAGGGGACCTGAGAAAGTTGTTACTATCAAGTATCAAGTGACTGGAAGGATGACAGGGGTGTGTATAAAGGGGAACTTACATGCTGATTGGGATTATTTGGCGACATACACGTCGTCACAAACCTTGTCAATTCCCTCACAAGTCTCCCATAACAGTTCGCATCATTCAAAAAATACTTGAGCGGTTGTGTCGGATTCGTGTTGGTAGAAGGCTGATTCATGACTTGCTTGTGGAATGATGCTTCAAGGATTGGGTGTGTGTTTCTTGGGCTGACGCTTCCTAATCGCGGATGCATATCAGTGTTTTTGAGATCCCAGTGTAGCGTCTTTGGAGATGCTTGAGAGGACTCTTTTGCTCCGCTTTGAGCGAATCCGCTGAAGCTTGCGGAGTCGGTGGTGATGAGACCGGCTTGTTGTTTGAATTGCTGGAGGAAGGAGGGGTCATCCATAGCTGTCTGATTCCAAGCGTCGTCGTTTTTGAAAACGATCATCCGCGCTTGGTTCTGCAACTCCAAATCACTGGGCTGACTCCCAAGAGCAGATTGTAATTGTACCCAGTCTTTCAGCTCATGTACTAATCTGACATGGTTGTGTATGCTGTAATCAATGCTCTTGTCATCTAATGACCTTATCTTTTCAGACAACATCTCGGAGCTTCTTGGAAGGCCAGCGCGCCTCCTGAATCCTCTCAGCCAGCCAGACGATGAATTGGCCAAATATTGGAACCACGCAAGCGCAGCTTCGCACTTGTAATTTGATTGATGTTCGTTCTCCTCCAGGATCCTGCAGCATTCGGCTTGAAGTTCGCTGTCCGTCGGAGTTAGACCAAGAGCTTGTCTTCTCTCAACAAAACTCATCAGAGCCTGCTGCTTGATACATGTCGAAAGTGCGTGAGGAGAATCTGGAGCGACTCGTGCATTAACTACCTCCACACCTGTAATGCAAGAATAATTAGGTGATCCGGGTCGTTGTGATGCTTCGTCTTCTGTGGTTCCGGAAAGGAGGATGAGATCACGAAACCAGGATCCTTCAGGATAATTCTTGCCGAAGGCGATGTTGTCTGCCGTCCGGACAATACTCTGCGCCTCGATCAGCAGATCCGCATCTGTTGGTACAGCGCCTTTCATGACGGCATCGTGGACATATTCGACTAAGCCAATCTTAACTTTATCTTCCAGAGTCTTCTCGTGGCTTGCTACTTCTTTCGAAGCTTCGAAAGGATTCATACTGTTCCTTTCATCGTGGATGAGATCTGTAGAGTGCATTAGCTTAAGCATCACTTAATTCGAGGAAGGAGAACATACAAGGTGGCATTCCATTTTCGATGATATCCAAAACCTGCGGTTCAAACCCCCAATCACCCTTCCAGTCAGCCATTGATTTACCACCTTTGAAATGCTCAGCCAGATGGTCAACTCTGTTAGACCACGAATCCATCACGATCCCGCAAAAACCACAACGTGAGCGTATCTCGGGCGTAGCAACCTTCCAGACCTCCATGGAGAAGGATTGAAATTTCACATCGTGCACTAGATTGAGATGTTGGCGTAGGTGGTCCTTCCTATAGAATGTTCGTTCTTCTAGCGAGCGCTCTGCACAAGATGAATGATTGTGTGTTTCTGCATGATCGATTGGTGGATTGGGCAGACCGCAGTAGACGCAGCGACTATGGCCGTCGTCTGAACAATATTGCGCTGGTCCGTCAGGTGAGCATATCCATCGCTCCAGAGACAGATGAAGTGACTTCTCGTGCCTCTGCCAGTCGTGTTTTGTTTTGAATGTCTCGGTACAGAAAGTACATTGGAAAGCACGAGGGGGTCCAGATGCAATCTTGACTGCGACAGGTTTCGGTGCTTGACGACGGCGACGACGACGTCCTCTGTTTCCAAAAGATCCGAATGAGCCGTAGGAGCCTCGAGATTTGTGAGAGAATGCTGAAGCGAAAGAACCGCCACTGGAATGAGAAGTACCCAGACTGCTAGTAGATGAGACGTTACAGAGTGACCGACTCGATCCGTCATCTGTCTGGCCATAGCTGAGTGACGGACTAGCAAGGCCAGAAGAGTAAGTTGACGAAGTGACAGCTTTAGCAATGGCAGTGACGGATGCAGGTTCATTTTCTGGGGGAGAATTTTTCCACCTTTCAAGAGGATTCATGTTCTCAAGCGCGGGAGTCGCTCGTCTGGGAATTTCCATGCCATTCGGATAGTTGTTCACACTTGGAGAGGTGGATCGTGGTGGACGAACTTTACCCCGACGACGAGCATTGGCAAGCCAGTTCGTGATTTGTGTCTTGTTAAGTCCAGTTTGACGTCTGAGACTCTCCTTTTCCTCTTCAGTAGGATAAGGATGAGAATGGTGAGTTGACAACCAGCCCCGAAGAATTCGGATAGATTCTCGGGAGAATCTGGCACCAACTTTAGGTGCCACCTCTGCGAATTCCTCATTGATGTTTTCATCCGAGGATTTGAGAGCCACCGAGTTGCCGGTCGAGTCCGATCCGTCGTGCGTGAGAGATCCTTGACATAGTCTCTGAGATTGAGGCGTGTAAGGCTGTTGATTGTAATTGACATCCATTGGATCTTCCAGTCCCCAAGCAGCGAAGAAGCCCTTCTCTTCAGACGGGCATTTACATCCAAGAGAAACACAGCTTTCGCAAGAACCTTTCCTGGGGCCCTCTGTTATAACCTGGCACTCAATACCTCGTTGAAAGCAATGTTCACAAGCACCTGGCACAGCGTCTTCGTTATCATTGACAGTCTTCGGCACACAGAAATCACCGCCTCGGTTATTCTTGATGGTCGAATCCGGTTGAGTCAAGCTGCAAGAATGATCCAATGCAACACAACCGGTGCACGAGCCCTTGCGGTGACCTTCCTTGATGACCTTGCAATGCAGCCTCATTTTTTGGCAATAAGAACATGAGCGGGCCGGCACGTCCATGCCGTCGATCCACCTGGGGAAATCCATGAAATCGGCTGGGCCCATCATAGCCGTATCTTGCATGGAAGACTCCGGGATTGCGTGGTCGTTGAAGCAAACAGGGAGTTGATCTTCTTGAGAGGAGAAATGTTGAAGACATGTGAATTGATTTTCGTCATCTGTTTGATTGACAAACGTGAGGTCGATGTCATATGGACCAGCTGCCATGAGCTGATTGAAATCCATATTTGCGGCATTGCTGAAACTAAGTTCGGGATTAGAATTGAGGTCTACTTCCACCTGGGCGGCATCGTCGAAGTCAAAGAACTCGTCCATTGTCTCCTCGTCGATAGTTGTCATCTAGAGGGCGCCGGGCCAGTGCTCACTCAATAGGCAGGGTGAGAATCACAGTTTGGTGCAGCAGCCCTTTTGGATAAATGAGCGATCTGTAGGGCTGGAGGTCAGGGGCGATGTCAGATCAATGGAAAGGCGTGGAAGGGTGACTGATATGTGAGTATACTGGTGCAGGTAAGACCATGAGTTGATATGTGGAAGGAGGGATAATCATCAGACCGAGACAGGACAGATCAAGTCAAGTCTGTGGTGCCAATCAATAGACAGGGACAACCACAGATTGAATACTAATTGATATAAAGGACCATCCCTCGAGTATATCCAAAGTCGAATAAATGTGTTTCGATGGGAAAAACTTACGTGAAGTCCATAGAGACGTCGTCGACCACTTGTACAGTCATCCAGATGCGTAACATTTCCAGTCATCCCTCCCATCCTGCCATCCCTCCCCCACCTTGGTGATCCTCGCGGTGGGTGGGGCCCGCGAATGTCAAATTTCTTGACGAGCACGCCCTTCCACATCCTGGTTTGGCAGTAGCGCAGTCTGTAATAAATCACCGATTGGGTGATTCCAACACAGTGGTTAATAGCATCCTTGGCATTACTTGCATAGCTTCGAGCTGAAGTCCAAGTCCAGTTCCAGCCATGGTTTCTTCTCGTCCCTTCTCTTCTCTTCTGTTCTCCATGCATATATTGACAATGACTCGAGCCCATATCGCAAGTATACAAGTACGAAAGAAAAGTACAAGTATTCATTCAGCTGCCATCAAGATTGGATTGGTCCGATCGCCCTGACTGAAGCGAAGCCTGCCAAGAATCCCTAACCCTGATGGCAGCTGAACAGATAGTCCGCTCAGTACCTAGGGTTGTCGGATTAAGAAGTTTGAGGGGTAAGGTAATGAGGAATGAACTGGAAATTTAATGGTCTTAGAGACTTAAAAATGATAAATGCCAAGGCGGAGGACCCCGAGCTCGCTCAGGGCCTTTTCAGCCAATCAAAGGCCTATAATCATAGAAATTCGGCTATTGGGCACAAAGTGAAGTATTGAGGATTCTGGCCGGACAGGTGCCAATCCATCGACTGTTCTACTACCACTATACCGAAAGCACCTAAACCTTCTACCTGGCGCGCTTTACCAATGGCCAATCGCTATTTAGGAATGCTAGGAAAGGTATTATACGAGAGGTTTTGAAGGCTGAGGCGACAGCAAGATCGAAGGAAGAAGTAGTCAAGCAGAGCTGTTGTTGGATAGTGAAAGACAATTTAGTACAGTAGGAGGCTGATAGAGAGTCTGATGACGAAAATGTAGTTGTGGGTGATTTGTGACAGATTTCGTAGAATCATATATGACTAAATCACCTTTTTATCACCGGTAACAGTGGTTTCTCATAAGACCTAGAGGTTGAAGAATCAATTAAGGTCTTGGCGTAAATTTCTTCATTGATGTTATTCATGGTTTGACAACCCATTGCTCAGGAAACTCAGGGCTCCGAAGTTCTTCCATTTTTCTCCGGTTCGATCTGTTACCTCCGATTCAGATTTCTCCCATTGGGCAATCAGTCCTCCCATTGGCCAATCGTTTGATCATTTGCTGTTGTTGTTTTCCACCTTACATGCCGATGGTGGGGTAACACTGTAGTACAAGGGCGGGGAAGAAATGGCTAAAAGTATAAGGTACTAGCCGGCCCACCTCCAGTTTCGCTCGGGGCTCGAGTAAGCGAGCCCCGAGCGAAACTGGAGGTGGGCCGGCTAGTAGTCGGAAATTCCGAAGAAGTATATCAAGAAGCTATAAAATAGCATCTCTGTTAAGTTAACAGCGAATATCCTCACACCTACCCTTCCCATAATACTCTCATCATTCATTTGATTCCAAGTTTCTACAGGCGAACATGTCCTCCCTATTTCCCTTCCAAATCTTCCCCCCTTCTCTCAACCTCTCCATCCCCTCCCCATTAACATCCAGCTTCTCGCTCTCTCCCGACCCCTCCTATGCAACCGACATCTGGCGCAAACCCACTAATTCCATCTCGAATCCCACCGATCCCATCCTAACTTTCAACGCTCCGATCATCTACAAGTCAATTCCTCTCTCGAAGTTCAAGCGCGCCAGAGTAACTTTCGAAGCCACTTACCAGACACTCTTCGATCAAGGAGGTCTAGTCCTAGTCCTACCGGCGGAGAACAGCACAACTGCTGTAGAGGATATCGCAGGAACCAGTAAATGGGTGAAAACCGGCATTGAATACGTCGAAAACAAGACCTGGGTTGGGACCGTGGGCTGCGATAGATGGGCTGATTGGAGTTTGGCGGATGCGGGTATCAAGGATGGAAGCTGCGAGGGGAAAAAGGTTGTCACTCTTGAGATAGAGCGGGAAAAGGAGAATGGCACCTTTTGGGTTTATGCTATTGGGGAGAACGGCGAAAGGACCCCGCTTAGAGAGAACACGTATGTGTTTGATGTTTCATTTGTCCCTACCCGTCCGCGTCTACTACTCCATGGAATCGTTACTTCCTTGTATAAATTGGAATATTTACTGATGATCTCTTCCGCAGATGGATTCTCAGCCCCCAGGGTAATGGCGGCTCACCTGATCGCGAAGCGTGGATCGGTGTTTATGCCGCGACTCCAATTCTCGAAGGTAGAGACAAAACCGGTGCTTTGAAAGTAGACTTCCGGGATTGGGAACTGGAGCTCATGGAATAATTCGTTATATGTTGACATGACGATCTTGTGGGCTCCGGGGTGGAATAGGTCATTTTGAAAAAGGTAACAGTGCCTCGGAAAAGTGGCTGTAATGGCTTGGAGGTGACCGGGGATCACATGGATATTTACCTTAGAAAATAATGAGTGAAGGAATGACACGTTGTGCATTCAACTCGCGAATTTACATAGACAGATACCAGCATTTGCAATTTGAAAATGTGCTTGATGCACCGACATCGAGGAATGTCCTGCCATCACAAAAGCCATACACATCGTACTCCCTCTACATTCTGAAAGCACGTGTACTAACGAACATGTTAGAGCCACACCAATTTCAATTTCCATACATGTGAAAGCGACAAAGCAAACAGTTATTGTGGGGTACTGGATCATGTAACAGGGAGATCAATCAGTCTTATTTCCCACGAATGCTGATAGCAGCATATCTTATTACAGTGCCCGCGTCGCCATTCAGCTCCCGCAGCTACTGTTTACATTATCTAAGCCAGTGGATGGACGGAAGTCGAATAGCAAGAAAGACGATACTGTAATTATGTGTTGTCTAGAGCCATGCATAGATACAATACAAACCCCCATCACCATCTCACAAAAATCTCCCTGTCCTCCGCCCCGCCCCATCCCTATCACTATTCTCAACACCTCACCCGACACATCCCAAAACTCTGAATCTTCCCTCTCTCATTCACATCATCAGATCCCTGAGCAACGCCTCAACCGCCTCCATCCTTCCCCTCATTCTTCTGCGCTCCGCTTCTGCCTCATTCGTATTGACTACAATGCCACTCAACGCTAGAGTGACATCTTTTTCGAATCTATCAACCTGTTCCTGCAATTTTCTGATCATCAACAAGAGATCGTTTACAGAGTGAGCTATAGAGAGGTTGCTGCGGTCGTTCATGGTTGGTCTCGACAGAAGAAATGGGACTAAGTCTTGCCTTCCGAGAGAACTCAGTAGGGCTATCGTGAGAAGAGCTTCAAATTTGGTCGATTATCAGAGGACTTTTGGACTTGAAGTTTTGTTGTATGTGTATGCTAGTATCGCAACTAAGTTGGCAGTTTTTCTCTTCAAGTTCAGGCTCTGCACCTTGTTACTTTGGAGTTGTTGAAAGAAGAAGCTTGGGTAAGATGAATTTGAGAGGAAGAGGAAGAAGAATCAGATTTTGAAGACCATTGGCTTATATAAAATTCCTCGGTATACAGTAACATTCATGAAGATATTTTGTTTCTGGCCTAACCCTTCACCAAATTTCCGAGCAACACTCATGATACAATGCGAGGAACCCAGTCACCGTCATCCATGAATCATTGAATGACTAATCCTTTGGGAAAGTTTCCGCACGCTATATTGCTCATCTCAGGAATATAATGAAGGACACATTTCTTATTAACCCTTTGACGTTTCTATGGCCATTGGGTGTATGGTAGAACCTTTGTTGTTTTTGCTATAATCCAGATATGCTTGCTCTTCTAGATTCTTTCCGGACTGCCTTGAGCAAGTCGTACTCGATTTGTGTAATAAAAACATCACTCCTGGAGTCATCGCTGCACTGCAGGATTACCCAGCAACTTTCGATTGTAATCATTCGAGAGGTTCTCTGGTCGGTAGTACAAGGATAAGAATCGGCAGAAGCGATATTTAATCAATTCGAAAACTGCCGAAGCGTACGAAGTCACCTCACACCTACAACAACAACCTGCAAAGATCCTTACATCATTTCTCTCTCTCATATTGCACTCCAAAGCCATGCCTGGGGAATCTGTCTACTGTTTCTCCCCATAATATCAACCTTCGGATTACCCAGTAACCTAGCCCCCTTTCCATAAACAGTAATCTTCACAAATCTGGCCATCTAATCTCTCAACCTATTCTGTTGATTACTCACGGGAATCATTAGACCTTTGACTGAAAGCTATGAAGTTTTAGCGACGCTCTGTAAATCGTGATACATGTCCGTGATTTATGCCTTCTTATCTTCAACCCCCTTTTGGGATTGATCACAATCATGAATACGATGGAGGTAAATCTCCAGGGGAATATCCAGGAAGGTACAATGTCAGGAATGAGTTCATTCCCCAGCTACAGCGAAAAGCTAAATGCTACACACTAATGATACATGTTCATTTCTAAACTCGCTTGCAAATACACGCGAAAGTATCACGCTTTTCCTCTTTATAATGTACATACCAAATTACTAAGAAGCCATGTACATAATCTGAATCATTTACTTCTGAACTGAACCCCATCCTGAGCCTCGACATTATCCCGATCCTGGCAACATACTCTCCACCGAAATCTCACTCGCAACCGTGACCCTCCTCTCAACCGCCACTTTCTCCTCGTGCTTCGAATCTCCACTCGCCGCCAGCTCCCAACCCTTCTTCAGAAGCGCCATCTTCAACCCTGCAGTCTCATTCGCAGCCACTGCATCTTCACAAGTATAAACCTCGAGAACTTCAACTCTACCCCGAAGTCTCTGCAAATCCTTAATATCCTTGTGTGCTTGCTTTAGTTTCTTCTCAAGTGTGAGGATCTTGGCTTCTAGATCATGAGTCTCGTCTTCAGAACCGCTGCTGGAGGATACTGTTGACGCCGTTGAGCTGCCCATTCTGCTTGGAAGGGGATCTGAAAGCTAGATTTGTTTGGAACGTAAGAATCGAAACCTGTGGAGACAGTTGTTTGCGGTGTCTTTGCTTGTAGTTTGGATTAATCGAGATTTCGGGCCGGAGATTGTCGTAGTTAAACTGCTGAGAACTAATGCTTGGTAGAATTATGAAGCAGATAAAGATGTGTACGGCTCTATATTCATAATTATTTCTCTAGTCGTCTGTATCTAAGATTCACATTAAGTCCTGAGTCATTCCCATGGCTTATGTCATTTCTGCTCATGAGTGAAACCGTCAACATTCTCACATGACAGCTTAGATTAGTGAGTCTCGAAATGATCCTGCTGCGAATCGGGTTGAATAACTCGTGATTGAATAAAATGTGCGAGTGTGGGTTTTGAAATACAATTATAACTCAGTAATAAAGGTATAAATGAAAGGCTTTATTATGATAGAGTAGGATACTTTTGTTCGTGACCAGTCCCATAATCCCACAACTTCAATTACGTGCTTTCCACGGATGTGAACGAATCCTGGGCCTCGTAAAGTCCTGACAATAATTCGAGACAATTCATCATCTTCCTCATCATCTTCCTCATCCTCATCCTCGTCCTCATCATGGCAGTGGAGAACCATGACCAGGATGCTTTTCGCAATTCGAGTACCCCGGTGCATCCTCTTTCGATCCGGGACCTGCAACAATGAAGTTGCCTGCAGTAACTTGCTTCTCGATTGTCTTTCCCCAAGCACCTCCGTTGAAAACCAGCAAGACCTTCCCTTCGGTCCCAGGAACAATTTGCAAAGCTCTTGAGTACCCAACACCATGCCCACTGACGACGGTCTTCCACTCTTTGGGGTCTCCGTACGCCGTGTTGGTGAAGAATGCTTCCTCGTGACTTCCACTCAACACAATCGTGCCATTTTCCCCTCCCGCTGGAGTCCAAATAACCTGTGGTGCGGAGGATGCAGTCTCATTACCTGGTGTGCTTGCAACGAGAGGAAATTCTTTTGCAGTATCGAACTCGAACGGTGAGTCGGCGACACGGTAGAATACAGGCTGGTTAGCATACTTAGGGAAGCCGAGAACTTTGTCAACTTCATAGGCGAATAGGAACTTGCCGTTTCCCATCTCAGTGATGCTAGTCATACCAGGACGAATTGTGTAGTTGGCATTTCGTGCGTCGTTGACTAACGGGTCCCAGTTCTCGAGATCCGTGGTGGTTTGGTGAGCAAGCTTCTGAGAGTGAAGAGGATCGCGAGAGTCGGAGTAGAAATAGCCGAGTTTGTTTTTGTGAGCCATGATGAAGGGTTCCCAGATTGAGGAGCCGCCATCATTGGTGTTTGGTCCACCGCCTTTGGTTACGGTGGAGACGTACTCCCATGTATAGCTTGATACAAGTCAGTCTGTGTGGAGCATGTCATGCCGAGCAAGAGGATAATTTACCCTTTATCAAGACTAGCATGCAACTCCAATTCCGTACTATTCCTATCCCAAGCATTGCCCGCTATCAAAACCGTACCTGCAGGATACTTTCCAAACTTCTGAGCAGTCTCATACAAGAAAGGTTGGGCAATAGCAGAATACCCCATTTTCTTGAAATACACTTTCGAAAACGCCGTCCACGTCTTACCGAGATCTGTTGATCTGTAGATTGGAAGGTACGTCTTGTTGGGAGCACTGAACGACCAAGTGGAGAGGATAACGTTGTCTTTCTCGCAGTTTTGATTGAGCAGTACAACGCGACCGTACAGTACATCACGGTTGGTCCAATTGGCGGGTGCTTTGTAGACTGTGATGTTGTCGAACGGAACGTATTTGGGTACAAGTTCTGCTTCTCTAAAGGAGAGCAAGCTAGGCGCGGCGGCGGCGAGGCCGGCGAAGGGGAGAAGAAGGGAAGAGAGCCACATGGTGGGCGGATTGAATAGCTTAGAAAACGACAGAAATTAGAGCCATGTTTATGGGACAGCTTGGCTACTTTATCAAATCTGCGCTCCGTTCACTGAGAACACAAATTGTTTTCCTCTGCGGGAATGATATTGTTTACGACCCCTACTTTGTTCTGGATCAATTGCCTTGATTGATTTGTAATGAGCCTGGGGTTAATTAGTGTAATTCATAATAAGATAAAGTACGGCTCGCTTCTCTGGATACTCGGCAGAATAACTTGACATGCTGTCAGATCTCAAAGCGATAGCCTCATTTGATCAGGCTAGGTACCTGCTTCATAGAGTGTAAAGGATAACATCGCATATGAAATGTTTAGATAAGTTCATCAAAATACTGACACGACGTGCCGTTGCTTTACTGGTAGCTGGATGTTATGTAAACCGGATAGGCGGTATTTGTTTTCCGACCTTTTCGGCCCTTCGAACAATTGTTCTCTATGATGGTGAGAGCCGATTGATCTTCCTCGGATTTATATTTCATTTATGGTAGCTCGGCACACTTCGTCATTAGAAGAATATTGACGAGAGAAAGCAGACCACGAAGAGGTGAGTCAAGTATTGGCAGTGTTTAGACACCCATGATCCTACCTTAGAGGAACTCCTAACTTGGTGATCTAAACAGGTACATCCTCTACAGAAATACACACCAACACGTTCATAATCGCCAGTTATCAAAGAGTTCAAGAGAGAGCTTGCCACCTGAAGTCACACTTCGGGGCTTAAATCAAAAGCCTGTCTCAAACTTGTTCCATATAAAACATCCGGTTTTAAAATAACCCGACGCCATAGCATATCCAAGGCGCAGTACCGTGTAGTTCGCTCCGGAAACCGCTCGCTGCTATCTCCAGGCTACATGTTTCCGTCTATTTCCCTACTTGTCTTGTAGCCTCTCAATCGGCTCCACTTCCAAATATTGATTTCGAGAAGTACTGGTTGAAGTAGATCATCCGCTCAAGTGAGGCGCTTCTGGAGAATTCTCTGTTCCCTTATTCCTCAAGCTGAATTAGAAGCTCTCTCGTTCCTTAGACCTCGCTTTGAAAACCGAACAACTTAGTCGGCTGCACTACGCAAACAGAAATTTGATCCTGGAAATTTTCTAACACGTGACCCGATTGAACGATCAACCATTCATCCTCTCACACATCATTATCCTTCTTCCCGCCCGGACAAGATTCATTTGAATTCTGAAGAATACCTAGAACAGCAATGTTAACATCATCCCCACTCTATCATATGTAATTTAAACAAACAGCACTAACCTCTAAGCCCACCTTCCGTTTCCCTCCTCGCAATCTGCTCTTTCTTAATCTCCTCATTCATCTTCTCCTTCTCCTCTCTCTCTTGCTCTTCTTGTAATCTTCTCGCCACCAATACCTCAAGCGGCGTCTTGATCCTACCATCATCAACTGAACCACGCGAACCTTTCTTCGCAATTCTTCCGTCTGAAGCTCCTCCTTTACTTTTAGTCTTGCCGCCAGTGCTACGTCGCAACTCCGCTTTCGTAGGCCTCCTTACCGCGCGCTGGCCCCGGGGTATAGATGCATTAGAAGTTGAGCGTGCAGCAAGATGTTGTGACCCGGGCGTGATGCGAGAGTCGGCGAGGGAGTTTTGAAATTTGAGCGAGAAGTTTTCAGGTTTCATTGTGGCGGTAAAGGGGTCAAGATGCGAATGGTAGGATGGATAAGGTGTGACAATTAGATCATGTGACCTTTGACAAGGCGATTACACGAAATGATTAGATCATGTATGTTGAGAATAGGCGCGATGTTACAGAATTAAGGACGGAAGCGAGAATTCGTCTATAGGCCGAGGGAAAATTCAAGTGTGGGCACGGCAGGCCTCGCTTACTGTACGAATCCAATCACTTGGCGGTTCCGTAGGGCATCTTCGAGGTAATTTCCCAACTCGATGTACTTTTGTTTCAAATTTCACAAAGTATTTGATTGTAAGCGTACGAAATAGAGACTCAGTATGCAGAAAGTCTGTAGGGTCATAGACAGGACCTAGAAACTAGGGTGCAGTCTACAGTAGTGGTTTGTTCGCCAAAATGTGATTGAAAGTACCGTGAACCCCTACCAAAATTGAGGTCAGGCGTGTCTGAGAGTACACTAGAAGCAGACCCAGAGTTTCAATCTGGACTCGGCTCCTCCTATTTCTATCTTCTCCTAGGCTTTGGCAGTCGCATAACCTTTCCGCGCCCTATTAATCCCATTGGCAGTCTGAAAACTGGTGACTGTAGGGTGCCTTGAGCTTGCCCACAGTATGACCAGACCGTATCTCTAAGATAAGCCCACTCGAGCTCCTTCACAAACTCATCTGACTCAGTGAACTTCAAATATCGTCTTCGCAACTTGTCCACGTAATCACTGAGCTTTGAGTCCACATCGACCCCTCTGAACTCATATTCTTCGTCACATAATATTTCGAACTTCAAACAAGCTCTTGTATGCGTTCGCAGAAAACTGAAGTTTTCTTTTGAGTCGGCTGTGGAAAAGGATTGCGTCTTCGACTCCAATCATCCCTTTCGCATGGCCCATATCTACTTCAAAATATGATGCTCGGTACGCAGTTCTCGGTGACTTACTATCAGAGCCGTTTCAAGGGGAACGAGACTTGCATGCTGTTGTTGGAAGGTGCTGAGTTGTCGGGTTTTGTAGTCTCGATCCTGACTTCTGCTCCACGATCTTGTTTGGTGTCAGGAAGGTGCAGCCTGAGCATTGAAAATCAACATCGGCGCTAGTAAATGATACGATTTCAACCACAGCGGACCGGTATCTATGAGGCAAAACATGCTCGCAGTCAGCTCTAAGAGGTCTTAGTATTAGTAACAATTTATCTTTCGGATCGTAAACAAACAATGAAAATTCAGCTTACAGACACCTGCAATTGATGAAATCAGGTTTTGAGCAGCAGAATCTTCTCCGTACTGCTGTGCTTTGGCTTGATTTTTCTGTTCGGAACTAAGATATGCTTGTTGACGTGTCAACTGCTGTAGATGAGAACGATGCAGGAGAACGGAAAGGCGCATACTTGGAAGTCATCATAAAATAGAATTACCATCTACTGAGATAACTCCAGATCAGACTAGTGTCTGAAAACAAAGTACTACGCATGTCCACTGCCTTCTTTGGACGCCTGAAAAGAGGAGCTATCTAGACAAGAACAATGAGACTTCCATCAAATCTTCCGGATGTGCCCAGCGCAATTAACCCACATTGATTTCTTTCCTCCACAAAATTCACAAAGCCATCCGATCCTAATTAAATACTCTTTCTTGCTCCATTGACCTGATTCGCATACCTTTGCTCAAACCACGTGATAGGCGCCAATAATAAAGCCCCCAGTATACACATTCCTGTCGCAAACATCTGCCAAAACCAAATGATCGTTGCGCCTCCCGGCCAAAAGAACTTGACAACCTCATTCATCTGATAGAGGTCCTCTTGTGATTTTATGTAGTACTTCCCGTCGTTCTCGGAGTGGACGAGTTTCAATTTCGTGGTGAGATGGACGTTGGATTTGTAAAAGGGAACGAAGAAGAGCGAGAAAACTTGGTTAATCTCGACGAACAGGATGGAGGATTTCTGATTGAATTCTAGATTTGCCATTAGCATTCAGTCAAAGTTGATGCGCAGTAGCATGGGGCGGACGTGGAGCCGGCAAACGTACCATCGCATTCTACATCTAGAACAATCCTCGGAGAAAGAATCTTGTACCATCGATATATCATCCAGATAACCCATCGCGAGTTGATCTCTCCGATTAACGGTAGATTGAACCTCGTGAAGCTGGGAACACGGCAAAGAGGGTGGATGAATGCAGCATCGGGGAGGAAATAGGCATCGAGTGCGTCTTTTTGGTCCGAGGGAGAGCCTTCGGTAAGAAGATGTATAACGTGTGATATTTGACGTTCTAGGTATATTTATTAGCTACCTGCATTTTGCATATGCAACCCCGAAGTCTTTGCGATCAACTACATTGGTAGGGACGAATGATTGACGGCATCAATCTCTTCCTCCAGGTTCGTCTCATTCAATTGACCTTCAATTACATAAAGTGCTTACTTGGATGATCCATTCTGAAGTCTTTGATACAGTGATGAGCACTTGAATTATGGTATCGCGAAGCGTCGATGGATGTACGAGCTGTTCAAGATGGAGTTCCAGGATAGAGTTGGGTCGCGGACTGGGATTCAAATAAGGTTCGCGCCAGATGATGTCACCGCCACGGAGCTTATTCACATGTGAAAGAGACTGGGGCTAATGTTCGATCAGCTTCAAAATAACGAAAATGAAAACCTCGATAGAAGGTAGGATTTCTTGATGAGATGTGCGAGTCGTCTCTTGACAGATAACGGTGTTGCACAATAAGTCAAAAAGTGCAGTGTAACGTTAATCAATATTGATCCTTGAAACACTAATGCTTCTTTCTGCACGATGTTATCCGAACCTTCGAAACTTGTCGTCTGGCCACAACGCTTGGTTGTTAAACAGTATGCCGTCTGAATCATGAATCGCCGATGATAAATCAGCTTGAACTAGAAAGCATAATTTGTGACCCTTTTCCTCGACTGATGCTAGCATGAAATCCTATGGATCTCAGGCGCGCAAGTCGAACACTCGTGCTAGAATGCCGAGCCATCTACGATGCACATTTACCAAATTATCAAAGTTAGTCCCATCTCAAATCAGTCGACCGACTTGCACTTATAGACGCCAATTGTATTGATCACTGCGTCTCCGTGCGCAATCTTGCCGCTACGAGCGAATGAAACGGAGGAACAAAGATTGCCACGATTTCCGTCCACGGATAGAAGTTGGAGCACGACACTTATTCACTAAACATAAAGATATCTTATTCTTATGCTTATTCTCAAGCTTTTTCAACCTGATTGCAAAGGCTTCATACTCTCTTTTGCTGTACTGTTTCACGCTAGATGAGATAGGAGAATAAATCGTCATCAACTCGATTCAATAGACCCAATACAGATTGGACCCCCTGTCTCACACCCGATTTTATCGCTCGGCTATCGTCTTATAAAATTTCAATTCCTTACACTCTGCCCTCTGCTTTATGACGCTTATCCGTCGCACTTGGTACTCTCGTTGATAAATCCCCAACAGGAAGTGAGAAGGGAAAGTCCAGTGAAGCAATAAGCTGCACGAACAATAGATAGAATCCGAATATACAGAACGCGAATACGAATGCTCCAGCAGCCTACGAAAACAGTCAGTTAGACTCACTTAGGTGAATGGAATCTTTGACCTTCTCGAGCTTTGCTCCTTTGACCGTGTCTCCTTCAGCCAGCACCCAGTAAGCTCCAGCAAGTAGGAAAAGTGCGATATCGAGCAGAAAAAAGATGATCAGAAAGACTACGTTTGTTCTGAACGCGCACAGGAAAAAGATGAACGTAATAATCCCCACGACCAGTAGATAGAATGCTGAAAATGTTAAACTCCTCCAGGTATCGACCAAGAGTGGAGCTACTCACCGAAAGACGACAAGAACTCCGCAGTGCCAGCAGCAGCCTCAGGCCCTGTCGTTCCTTTTGTATAAGCAGCCTCAGCGTTGTACGTGGGTTGCAAGGTCGCGCCCAAGGCGAGCCAGAATGCGCCATACGCGCCGAAAACGACAAAGGGAAATGTATTGCCGATAATCCATTCCATCACACTTCCGATGATCTGAAGCATGCCTCCGAAGAAGTAGAAGACTCCAATCGTAGCAGCACCGCCACCTCCTGAGCCTCGCCAACCCATCAATGAGCATCCGAGAGGTGTGGAGGCGACAAGGAATCCCATAAGGGCTCTATGAACTTTGTCAGTTTTTCTCCTTTTTGGTAACATATCGAGATAGTTTACGTACAGTGGAGTCGGATTCGCGAACGTGTTCCGTAGCTGGCCCTTGACTCGTGTTTCCGGATTGAGGTACAGCTTCTCGTACACGTCCATTGGAACTGCGACACTACCATGGGTAGCATAGCGATTGAGATCCTCCAGTTGGCGATGGGTAGGCTTGATGTTGTCGTTGCCTGAGCCATTCGTGGATTGGTCGTTTGGCGCGGTGCCAAAATCAGCAGTCGTTTGTGACATTTTGATGATTGCTTCGTTGGTGGACCGAGTACTAATTGATAGAAATAGCCTTGGCGACGGAAGTGGCTTGAGTTTCACGTTGAAATGAAAGCTTGAACTGTAGCCAAGTCATTGGCAAGCCATGTATTTATTAAGATGGGGATCATGGAGAGCAGCCACGCAAGCTCGGCTGCATGATCTTACCCCGCATTTACTAGTTTCCAAGAACCTTTCCCCAGATCATCAAGAAGGCGATCATCATGCAACATCATTAGAAATGCGGAGATATTGACCTTGGTGCTCTGATCCATGTAGATCATTTCAATCGATGTTTATCTTTCGAAAGAGGCCTAAGCGAGAATCGCTTAGCGCACGGCTCCGGACCGTGATGGCCGTGTTGATGCCGGATCGCCAGGGACTTGGCTGAGAGAGAATTGCGGGTATCCTGGGTAAGGTTATACCTCATCTTTGCCATGCTTGAGCTATTCTAGATGTCTGCATTGCTGGGGCTATTCTAGTGTGATGGTCTGTCGCATGCTTGTGCCTCGTGATTGTGCACCGACTTCTAGGTCGGCTGGGCGGCGTCGTTCAGTGTATACATTCGAGATCTCGAAGCCAAATGCAAAGTTTGACAAATCTTGAATGAAAATATGAAAAGATCACCGTGAGGTATCTGAAAGATATCTTGTAGGCCTCCAGTTAACGAGTACTGTAACTATCGACAATATGTTCTTGTGAGATACAATCTGACTTTTAGGAGGCGTGAAGTTTGTAGAGTAACGGATACATTCAATTGCAGTGATTTACAGCTTTGATCTACGAATCACACTCTTCAGTCTAGCTGTCCCTTGTGCTCTCAAAATATGCTTCTGAACTTTGCCACTTCCAGTCTTTGGGAAATCCTCACCTTGTTCAAGCCAGAATAAATGAACCGGAGCCTTGTGCCATCCGAGTGTGCGCCTCACAAAATCCCTCAACTGCTCTTCCGATGGGCGCTGTTCTGTTAGGCGAGGCTGAAGAAATGCCGCTACCACTTCGCCATACTTCTCATCCGGTAGTCCTACCACGCTAGATTGGATGATCGATGGATGCTGAACAAGTCTCTCTTCAATTTCCAACGGAAATAAGTTTTCACCGCCTGCAATTTTGTTGAGCTTGATCTGCCTGAAAAGACAGAGATCTTACCTCGAATGATGATGTCCTTGATTCGTCCTGTGATGCTGCAATAGCCCTCTGAGTCAAAAATTGCTTCATCGCCAGTCCTCATCCACACACAACCATCAGCGTCTGCCTGCATAGCTTCGGCCGTCTGTTCTGGGTTCCTCCAATAGCCTTTTTGAAGCTGAAATCCGGCTACAAGCAGTTCTCCTCTGTTGCCAACTGGCACAGTCTCGCCTCTTCCGTCAACAACTTTTGCTTTCGTGTGAGGGAGAATTTTGCCAACAGTTGTCAACCGTTTGTCCACTGGGTCGTCAGTGTATGACATGAAGGATCCAGGCGATGTTTCAGTCATGCCTATTTCTGTTAACGAAGGGCCTCATGTCTCGCAATAACGTGGGACCCACCATAGGTACTGGTGATTTCTTTCATGTTCATTTTCGTTCGAAGATCCGCCATCATCTTTCGAGGAACTGATGATCCTGCTGCTATCCCGGTTCTCAGGTTCGAAAAATCCATGGCTTCATTTGTTTCAGACAGAAGTTCTAGTTGGGCGGAGAACATCGCCGGTACTCCATGGAGGGCCGTGCATTGTTCTTCTGTGACTGCTTTTATAACCGACGAAGGCTGGAAAGTCTCGCTTGGAAATACTATGCAGCCACCATGCGTGACCACAGCGAGGAGGCCCAAAACCAGACCAAAGCAGTGAAATAACGGGGGAGGGCAGCAGACAACATCTTGGGAGCTTAGACGCATTCTGTCGCCCACGAACCTGCCGTTATTTATAATATTTCTGCAAGTGTAAGCAAAAATTAGAGCAAGGGACCATTTCTACCTACGAATGTGTAAGCATTGCAGCTTTTGGTGTCCCAGTCGTGCCACTCGTGAATTGGAGATTGCACACCTGATCTGCGGATTGTGATCTCATGGCCGACTGAAGCTCGGCGTCTGACACTACCTTCCCTGCCTGGCGAAATTCGTCATAGGTGTTTATACCATTGCCAGCGGAGCTCTTCAAAGAGATGACTGTCTTTAGCTCCGGCAGCTGATCTCTCGCGCTGCTATTCAGCATTTTCAAAATACCACCAGTCGAGGCTTTCCCGACTGAGGAAGCTACAAAGAGTGCTTTGCATCCTGCTCAAGTTAGACAGGCAAGAACGGTCTGGGCTGGTGGACAAAAGAAACAAACCCGAGTGTTTTAGAGCCTGTTGAAGTTCTTGAGGGGTATACGTAGTGTTGAATACCACAAAGATACCTCCAACGTGAGAAGCTGCAAAGAATAGTTCTACATATACGGGTATGTTCCCAGCCAAAATGCCGATTCTGTCTCCGTTGCCCACCCCGATCGTCCTCAATCCCTTTGCAACAGCCAATGTTGACTGATATAGCTCTTGGTAAGACGCACGGTATCCATACTCCGGGAAAATGACACAATTCCCTGAGGGATTGGCTTGCGCTTGTTTCTGAAGGAGTTGGGTGAGAGTGAGCTCCCACAATTGTGAGGTTGTTTCGCCGACAAGTAGTGAGAGTTCCCTTGAAACGGAAATCCTGTCGCTGTCCGTCATGTCTGTACTGTCTTGCATGTTCATCATAGGCATGGCTTTGCTTTTAGATCGTTTCCAGAGAAGCTTTGATTGTACTGATTAGCGGAATTACACTGTTGAGAGTGAATGTTGACTGCGAGCAGTTATTAGCGAGAGACGATCGATCCCCTACCCAGGGGGTAAAGTCCCAAGGGCGCAATGAAGAGAATACAGCAGCTCAAGCTCAGATCCGTCCGTTTACCGTGGTACGGATTCTAAAAATTGTCATATTGAAGAGTCTTGGCATCCCTTGTGATCGCTGCGCGGTCCGTTTTCCTGGAGACGAGGGGGACGGCAGACCCGGACCGTGCAAGCCACCCCCGACCAGAAACATAGTACCTGATTTGAACGCAGGCTTCTAGGAAAAGTATCCAAGGCCGATAATTTGATCCTGTTCTCGATAGATGCCTTGTTGACCCGTGACGATTCTTGTCAGATTCAATTCAGGAAGTGTGACATGAGTTTATAGAACTACCACTCTTGATTTATACAATAACAGCAATCATGTCTACAAATTACACTTGTTCGAATTCCTCACAGCCAAGGTTCCCCTCTTCCACGAGTAAAGCAGATCTAAAATCTGCTAAGTTTACAGAAAACTCCACCAAATGGAAGCACATTTTAGAGAAATACTACAATGCATCAGAAGCAGCAAGTCAGGAAGGGAAAGCTGCACAGGCGATCAGGAAGCACACTTCAAGGCAGATTCTAGGTTCGCAATATATATTTTTGATCCCTTTTCAGACTGACTTTAAACAGCGCGAGACAGAGTTGCACTTCTACGAGATCCAGACACTCCTTTCCTGGAGGTTTGTGCATTCGCAGGGCATGATCTTCCAGAATCTTCCCCTTCTGCAAGTTTGGTTGCTGGAATTGGAGTTGCCAGGTATGGTCGTAGCAAGCTACAACAATCCTCCAACTTATCTAATCATGTCGTAGCGGTGTCATCTGTATGATATTGGCTCATATTCCGTCATTGCAAGGAGGGTCATGGAATGAATTTACAGGTATGTAACTGTGTATTCCTGAATTCTGGACGTTCTAATTATCTTAGTTCTGAAGCAAAATAGAATCACCGCGATTGCGTCAGAGAACGGGTTGCCTTTAATAGCTCTTGTGCAATCTGTCAGTAATTTCCATTCTCACTTTCATTAAATTTCGTTCTGAGCTTACACTTTTTGTTTGTCCCAGGCCGGCGTTTTCCTTCCACAACAGTTTCGAGTTTTCCACAAAGGTGGTCAAATATTTCGGGATCTTTCCCTAAGAACCAAAAATGGCCTTCCCAGCTGTGCAGTGGTCTTCGGATCCTCCACAGCTGGAGGAGCATACCATCCCGCTCTTTCAGATTACACAATATTCGTTCAGGATCAAGCACAAGTGTTCCTAGGCGGGCCTCCATTGGTGAAGATGGCGACTGGTGAGGTCATTGATGCAGAGTCACTGGGAGGAGCGACGATGCATTCGACGGTGACTGGGCTGTCAGATCAACTCGCCACTGATGAGTAGGTATCGTTCCATCTCAAGCCAGATATAATAATTGACATTTCCTACAGACTGGATGCCATTCGAAAAGCCCGCGAGTGGGTATTGACGACTTCTACCGCCCAGAAACAACTTGAAAGACTCTCGATTCCAGACGTCTTCAGTGAAGTCAAGTACGATCCAGAGGAGATCTTGGGCCTGGTAGATCCAGATATTCGACAGCCGATGGACATGATGGAAGTGATTCTTCGGATTGTAGATGGTGCGCAAATATCGCAATTCAAACCGCAATTCGGGAAGGGCATGCTCACTGTTTGGGCACGCATACACGGTAAGCTACATCAAGATAATGATGCCCATGCTCTCGCTGACAAAAATAGGACATCTCACTGGAATAATAGCCAATCAGAACCCAGTCATTCTGTGCAACGAAGCAGACAAGTCAACACAATTTATTCGCCTATGTAACCAGAAGTGAGTATTTTTCGATCTCCCAGGTAACAACCATCTGACAACCACGCTAGTCGAACGCCAATTGTCTTTCTGCACAATGTCACCGGATTCATGGTTGGTTTGAAGACCGAAACCGCAGGTTTGATCAAGAAAGGTGCCCAGTTTGTTAGTGCTGTTAGCACAAGCACTGTCCCACATATCAGTATTGTCTGTGGTGCTTCATACGGTGCTGGCAACTATGCCATGTGCGGACGATCTTTTGCTCCTCGGTTCCTATTCTCATGGCCCAACAGCAGATGCTCGGTCATGGGACCCGACCAGCTTGGTGGGGTGATGGAGACTATTGCTCGTGGAGCGGCGAGTCGAGCTAAACGTGCGGTTGACGAAGTAGAGTTGAAAGCTTCGACAAAGAAGTTCAGTGAACAGGTTCTGAAGGATTCCGAGGTATACAAGACTTCAGCTTACCTGCTTGACGACGGAGTCATCGACCCGAGGGATACGAGGCATGTACTCGGGATGGCTCTTGAAATAGTCACGATAGATCCTGTGCACGGCAACGTTGGTTTCAGAGGACTCGCAAGAATGTAATATAGAAAGTCAGGCTTCCAGAGGTTCAAGGGAGTTCTATCGCACTTGTATGAACTCAATGACAGTATGGCATATTTTTTGACATCACAAGTCCAAGCCTGATTCTTGACAGCAAGAAGGATTTGTTTATATGGTGATGAGATCTTTTTTGCCAAGGATCGAATTGAAGCAAGACATCTGCGATGATGTAGAAAACCAACCATTACAAGAGGTTCGGTCCTCTCTGTGAGCACGGGTTGATTGATATTCCACAACCACTTGCAAATCGATGTACTATACTATTGCTAGCCTCAATAGCGTCAATATCCCATTCACAAGCACGTAAAAGGGGCCATTCTACAACACACTAGCCGAGCTGACCCCGTCTCCTGGCTTCGGGGACCTAAAATTATGGCGGGTTTTAGTGGCTATATGTCTCAACTTGCAATTTGACTTTTTCTACAGGGAAAACCTAGAAACACTAAAACCTAGGAATACTAGAATATTAATAACTATTAATAAAAATAACTATATTTTTAAATTAGAGACTTTTCAGATTATATAGTAATAGTAGAT
>JACBAH010007224.1:0-23776 GCA_014282315.1 Neospermospora avenae | reverse complement strand
GCATCGAGGGAAGAGAGTGGCAGAGAGACGGGGAGAGGCGAGGGTGGTGGTGGTGAGGAGGGTAGGATCTTATAGATATATTTTGGAAGGGGCGTGGGAGTTGAGTGAGACATTTTGGCGTCGTTGATGAAGAGTGATGGAAGAAGACGCGGATGATGAGACCTGCCTGGAAAGTCACGTGGGGTTACCTTGTCATTGGAAAGTGAGCAGATTTAGTAAAAGATATAATAGATAGACTATTTTCTACTATGTGAATTCATAAATTCTTGAAATGGACAGGTGGTACTATCAATTACGGATCAATAGACCTTTTCAAGGACAATGTCACGAGTGTACGAGATACAGCCTCTCGGTCAAGCTCCTGATATTTCCACGCCAGCTAAAACCTGTATTGTAGTTCACTGAGAAATTCTTGAATATGCCAACCGGATTAACCTTCCTTTTTTCTTTCGAGTCTAGTTATCAAGGCTTAGCATTTGGTTTCGAAAGATGCTGACCGTGGGTGCGAGCTCGTCCTGTATAAAAATATGCCAGCATACAGCAACGACCTGTGAGAGGGGTGTAATTAGCTAGAGGTACTTAGATATTAAAATAAATAGTTCCGACACCGGCCCAAGTCGCCTAATAGTTGCGCTTTTATACTCTTAGTTTAGTTGACCGCAGAACCGACACTATTTATTTTACTATCTAAGCACCCCTAGTTAGATGTACCCCTCTCACACGACCCTCTTCTCCGTGCTTGTCAGGATCCAGAGGCTTTGATCTGAAACCGCGTCTCCGTCAGTACCCGGGTCGCTAACACCACGCATGGCAAGATTCGAGGTCGGTCCCAAACATCAATACTCGCTTATTTCACACCCGAAATTTTCCTAAGTAGACAGGTATCGGCCTGGAAATTATAGTTTACCTCACCGCAAACCCACTCGGACCTGGTTATTATTGTCCCCTAACTGGCCTTGGACTCTTTAGCTACTAATGCACGGCGTACGAAAGTTATTAGAATCGTCATCGGTTCTTGAAAAGCGACCCAATTACTGAGCGCCGTACTTCCTGATCGAACTACGCAACGGAAAGCGGGTACTATAAGGATCGGGTAATGAATTATTGAATTCTGTTGCAAATCGCAGATTCCCTTCGTCAAAAGTTGCCTGAAAGATTGGGGAGAAAAGCTCACAGTTCTGTCAACTCACGTTTAAGATCGCAAATTGATGTCATAGGCAAGGGAGTCAAACTCGATGCTTCCCAAAATTTACTGCTGGTCCCAGAGACAATTTCTGTTTGCCAGTGTAACATAAGAGTACTAGCTATGTGTCACGGGGACGAAACACTGCGTACCTCTAGGTTGTCCAAGATTTCTCCACCAGCACATGGTTCGCTCCACTTGAAAGCCGATCCCAAGAACAGAACGAAAGCTAGGTTCTGTTTCACGTCATATTTTGCATTTCACTTTGGGCAACAGTTACTGAGTGGACGAAGGTGTATGGAGTTCTGTGAATATACCATACCTTCTCTCATAAGAGATCAGTGCACCTTCGAAATGACAGGCTCTTTTATCTTTCTTCTTCCAATTAGGAGCCGCGTACTGGTATGTTGAAGGCTTTTTGGATTTCGCTAGCTTATTCAATAATATAGCCAATCCGTGATCAGAAGGTTCGAGAGCTTCCGAAGCTTCCCAACGTGTTATATTCGGTCCATAGTGAAGTGTAGACCACCCATATCCACAGATGGTAGAAACCGTCAAACTTCAGTGCTGACGCTTTTTCCAAAGAGGTATAATACCCAAATTTCTTCATTTTGTTGCACATCGAAATCTTTGCGATCGGCGTGTGATTCGTTCGTTGGAAATTCCGTGGTGGTTCACGCACACAAGGAGCTCTAATCGGAACAGCTTCGTACGTAGCCTTTGACATCATTATCTATCGTAGGAAGTTTTGTTGAAAATCGTAAGTTTGTAAGGTGGGTAAATGAGTCGACTTTTCCAGGCTAGCAGAAGGCCGAAAGGGTCTTCGTTCCGTCTTCGGATCGACGAGGGATGGACCAACGGTATGTTCGAAAGACTTCAATATTTTGCACATCGCTATTTACCCTCGTACAACAATGAAAAGACATTTAGATGTTCAGTTTAATTTATGGTTGATACCTAGGTATGGATCATGTAATACACGGGTTCCAGCTTCTAGTTGCTAGGAGGAACTAGAAGATCGAGACTTTTGTTGCACATCGCATAAATTTTCAGTAGTTGTCATTTCTTCTTTGACAGAAAGTCGGAAAGGATCTCGTTACGTCTTGAGAGAGACACGGTCCGTACTATGCTGGCTAATGTTCTACACTTTCTTGTTCGTTGCACGTCGCTAGTCTACGTGAAAAAGAGGCAAGTTGCTTGATTAGACTGAGTGGGAGAGGTCCTTGGCTCCTTGAGATAGAGGCTCAAGCTGGAGATTTCTCATCGGTTGGCAGGATTGACTTGGAATTTCGCTGCATATCATGACAGTTGTTACGAACTTACAAGGCGAGCAAGTCTATCAATTCTTTATGGGACTTTTCCTCGAGCGAAGGACGGTCCGTTAGCTTTATGTGCTAAAAAGACTCGTGCAACAATTTCTTTGATTTGTTGCATGTCGGAGCCAAAGTGACCTGCAATAAAATTCACAAAGCAAATTTTCTACATAGCCTCGTGAAATATCTCGTGAGATCCGAGCTACATTAGTCCTCTCTCCGCAGTCGGTAAGACTTATCCATTAATCTTTACATCATCTGTGTAGTGTACGCAATGATAGCATTAGACATACTGTTCCAGCTGCACCCGGGAGCTATGCCTCCTTTATCGGATTCTCCTCCTCATCGTGAGCTTTTGTTGCACAACTCAGGTCTCTCTACAACAACAGAACGCCCATGTTTTCGGGGTGGATCCGACTGCGGAAAGTCCGGACTGCTAGACAGAAGGAGCCTTTGGTTGTTATCCATCAGCTAACCCCATCTATCGAGTTCCTCCTATCTGTACGAGATTAAGGTTGCACATCGCAAATTTATACACGTGGACCAAGATCAGCGCGGTTCTTGAAAGTGGCACAGAATACAGATTTCGGAGATGCTAGACCTAAGGAACCTTTTTTTTTTGTTCATAAACTATGCTTCTTCTGTCTAGTTGCGGGAATATTGTTGGATTTTTGTTGCATTTTGTACATACACTTATGCAAGACTATGGAGCAGATCTCACAACGTCTAGACAGGAGTTGTCGGCTACAATCGATGACTGCACCCTGTCAGTCTAGCTTCCAGCATATCTACGAATTCTTTTGCATATCGTAAACCCACCTGTGTAAGCTAGGACTTTAGAATGGACTTAGTATCATATAAACAATTTCAGTGGGTAGTTGAAGGGATTGAAGGCAAAACGCTTCTGTTGCTACCATTGAGACTTTAATCGTGATTTTATGGTGAAAGCGAATGCCTGAAGTTCGAGACTCTCTCAATATTTCCACCAGACAGGTCACTACTTATATAAACTTTTCTTCCGTATTGTAAGAGCGGAAAGTTATCCCTCAAAGTACCTCTATTAAAATTCCCTTCGATTTTTACGACTAGCTATCAGGTCAAATTGTGTCTCAACCTTAATGGTAATCAAAACATTATTTTGAAAAACCAACCAGATGCCTGCCCGGGTTCCCCGATATCAATAACGTGGTTTTGTAAATTCTGTTGCTAAAACTTTCCCATGATCATTTTCTCTGTCTATCACTTCACTTATCGTATCGTCGGATTATGTCTCGAACAGATATAAGAGTTATCTTATCGAGATCTCTAAATAATAGTCATATAATGCGAACCAATATCAAAGTTATACCAGTCGAGTAACTGAGTGCTCAGCAGTAAGCACCGTGCTACAATATCTTGATGTCTGAGAACAGACCACTTGTGGACGTTCGTTGGACTACGGTTGGCCATTTTTCTTTTCAAACCCTCCATTTCAATGGTCACAATGGGTAGGCTATGACAGCAGTATTTGCCCGATTGGAATTACTGAAGCCTTCACACGGCTTCTAGACATCGGTAACATAACTTGAGCTCGGGGAATACCAGAGGCCTCAAATGTGAAAGTTGACGAATGAACCTTAATACTGTTATAGAAACCTGAAATTATTACACAGTCTTCAGCTTTGATGGTCTCGGATTATTAGAAGAGACTTCACGAGTTATTGACGATTATCACCCAAACAGACGACTGAGACGTGGATGTCCGAAGATGTGGTCATAGCTCCTGATAAAATTCATCTAAATTCACCTCGAGAGAGTAGAAGAAAGCAGTCGCGAATATTAACTTCGATATCATAGAAAGTAACTAGGACGTTTGAGGAGCGGTCACCCTATTGATGTCATCGAATATATTGAAGTCATTTGGAGTTTAGTCATTCGCCTACAACAATATCTCGAAAGATCTTAAGGACATTAGAAAGCAATCCCGAATTCCAAATAAATTTCCTAAGGACCGAAGAAGGATCAAATGAAGAGCAAGGTTTGAAGCATGCTACTGGCATCGTTGAAAACGTTGAAAAATTTGAGACATTCAAAAAGTGGATTCCAGTCCTCAAACAATGTCACCGAAGGATTTGAGGACATCTAATGGCTTATCTATATTTTGCAACTAATGTGCTGAGGTATTCTAATCACATGAAATAACAGTCTCGGCATCATACTAGTTATATCCTCAACGATTTTAATGACATATAAAGTAATTCACATTTTTTATTAACAATTTACTAATAATGTCCTCAATTACGTTCATGACTTTGAGAAGTAAATTACATGGTTCACAAATAATGTTTCCACCCAGTCTGAGGACATTCAAATATCAGATCTGATTTTCATTTATCCCATATCTACTCAAACAGACCCAGTCGCTCCTTCCTTATCCGCAAATTATACTCTAATTAGGCAAGTTCATCCATTGCACCTTCCTCCTCAATCTCCTCACCACCTTCCTCCGCCCAATTTTCCGCAAACCTGCTCTCCAACAACTCCTCAAATTCCCCCGCCTCCCGACGGAAAGAAGCACTCAAAGCCTGCTCGAACCAATCAGGATCATTCCATCCGTTCTTGCCATCCGTGACGAACTGCGCAACTGCCGTATTGATATCTCCAGACCCCAAAAGGGCGGTGACGTCATCGGCTTCGATATCTGGAGCAGAAGAAAGAACGGCCTGGGCTTCGGGGTGTTGTAGGATAGCCTGGAAGTGGGGTGTTAGTAATGTCGTGGACTTGAGTTGTGACATTATTGAGGACTTACCACGATGTTTGCGGTGTAGATGGGGGACTCTCCGTGAGCGATAGCCAGAGATGGATCATCTAGCATTCTCTCCTTGACAGAACCTTTTCCTTTACCTTTACCATTGGTCATCATTCCCCTTTTCTGCTTCTTTGGGCCACCTCCTCGTTGACGGGTTGGTTGGAGTGGAGAACCGAAGACAGCTGGAGCGAAACGACGAGGAGAGGTAGAGACCGAGCTAGCATTAGATCCGGCGGAGAGATGAGGAGATATTGGAGTCGTTGGAGTGTTTGGTGGAGCACCGGTGCTGGAGATGCGTGATTGATCAAGCGAGGTTGGCGAGGTGCGAGGAGTAGCTGCTGGAGTGTTCATAGGGGTTGGGACGAGCATGTCTTCAGAACAGGAAGATAATTCAAGACCTTGAAGAGTGACAGCGGTGCGGTATTCGGAGCCAGGGACTTGCAGGTGTCTGCTGGCCATGGAAACGGGCTTGGGACGTCTTAGCACGTGATGTGAACTAAAAGGATAAAGATGGATTGGAGAACGAAGAAGAGGAACGCAAGCATGTGTAGACGTATGAATAGCTTATTGATCATGACCGTTGGAGGATAGGGGTAGAAGAACATAGACAGACTTTGTGAAACAGATCGAGAACTTACAATCGGAGTCCTTGGAATAGCACCATTGACGGGTCCACTGACGGGAGAGAACATAGCATGGACTGCCTCGCGGAGCGGAGGATCTGGCGCATGCGTGTAGTTGGAGATTCCTTCTTCAAACAAGGGAGGCTGCGAGGTAGGGACGGCTCTGAGGACCTCCATCCGAGAAGGAGCTTCGGCGCGTCGCATGTCCAGAAGGACACGGGGAGTGGTGCTAGCAGCAGGAGAAGAAGGACGGCTAGAAGGGGGAAGACGAATGGGATGATATCCATTGGTAAGACTGGGGCCATAGCCATTAGTGACTCCGTTGAAACCGCCATTGGCATGGCCTGCAGATCCTCCGTTTGTTGACATTGCGACAGGAATTAGCGATGCGTCCTGGAATTGATAGTGCAGTAAGCAAGAGAGACGATGCTCAAGGAGAGTTCTTTCAAGCAGGCTTGATTGACTATATCTCTACAATCTAGAGACCAGTCGCGTTGAACTTCAAATTGTGACTGTAGAGCAGACGAAGTCGAACAATAATTAATTGAAGGTGTTGTTCCCAAGAAGCGCCCTAAAGAGTTTCGAGCTAGCCTAGTTCTTTAGCGAATGCTTCGAACCTGGCACTTCAGGCACTCTCGAGCGGCGTGGGACGGCAGAACTCACAGCCTCGTCCAGCCATAGGACCACGACCACATAGAGATCCGGACTGGACAGAATTCCCATATATCTGTCCATCTTCAAAGTCTTTCCACAAACATCATTATCTAACGCAAGATTTGTCTTCTTGAGTAGAGGCTGTTCGTTGAAGAACGGTCGTACATCAGGCGATCTTGAACCGAATCATACATTGACGCCAGATTTCCATTCAAGACAGACCACAGCTGTAGCCCTGTGGGCCAGAAGTGAGCACACAAGGGCAGGAGTACCACAGAAAGGGAAGAAAGAAACCGAGCAAGCAAGATGATCTACGCAACACAGATAGCTAGGCTGGATGGTAAGAAAAAGAATCAATTTGCTGGAGATCTAAACTTACCAGAATCTTATAGGCTTGATGCTTTGCGCGGATGAAGGAGTACGCCAACCCACCCCTTATACAGAAGTTCAACTGACACGAAGAATTAGAATGATCAATCTCTCGACGAGGTTAAGTCACAGATCAAGCAGCTTCTTCGCAGGCTCGGTCGCAATTCCGAACCCCAAGCCACTGTCGAGGCTGGCCAATATACTGTCCAGTACGTTGATAGTTTCCTACAAACATTCAGGTTCTGGAAAAGACCGCAGAGCGGACTACGATGAAAAAGGAATGCGAAGTACCAGGATTTATACCAAGTGGCGTAGCTGGACAGCTGGTGAATCGGGGGTACTTGACTGGTAGGACCAGGAAGCCAATGCTACAAGCAAACAGCAATACCACAGGAACTCTTGAATCTAGATGTCCATGCCTTCCTCTCAGCCAATGTTGAGAAGTGCAAGACCCTGAGATTGGAAACATTCCGCCGAGGGCAATCTATGACAAGTCCCATTGTTAGATCTAGCTCATCTGGAACAAACAGTCTACTGCCGAACCAGACGTAAGAGAGGTCGTTTACTGGAAGAAACATTGAAAATGATGCATTGAGATGCTCG
Source organism: Neospermospora avenae (assembly GCA_014282315.1). Lineage (NCBI taxonomy): Eukaryota > Fungi > Ascomycota > Leotiomycetes > Helotiales > Ploettnerulaceae > Neospermospora > Neospermospora avenae. The sequence goes on along the minus strand of JACBAH010007224.1, from coordinate 16,243 downwards.
AATGACCAGAAACCTTCGCACCAACGGATTTTGTTTCTATTTTGACTCAAAGGGGAAGGATCATTCCTTGCAGTTGTCCCTATGCTGGCAGATTTCGACGCTTTCAAAGCACCAAGAATACAATGCCATGTAAGCGAGCTATGAATGATCGAGTTCAAGCCTCGCATCTCATACTTTGCTTATGAGAACTTTCATGGAAGAAATTCAACAAAATTTCCCATCTCGGAGTATTTCTTTTCCGGGAAACCTCTCTGAGCCCCCTCGACGGAGCAAGTACCTGGGGATCGAGCCAATGTTGAAATGCGAGACACTTCTGCACCCACGAAGAAGACTTTGCTTAGTTGGGGTCTGCCTCTCTGATATTGAATCCCCGGTGACTTGCCCGGCGCGTTCCGAATCATTTCTTTTGCGGCTCACATGCTTCGTTTGTTGAAACATTACTCTTCGTCTCGCCGAGCGAGCTGGTGGCACTAAGTGGTGTCCAAAATCCGATGGGGGCCAATAGATTGAGGCGAGTAGAGCAAAGTCAAGCTACGAGACTGCTTTTATTCCTCTCTCATCCAGCAAGCCGACTCCTTCCTTTTTATTTTTCACGTCGTTTCTTTGTATTGCCACACTTCAGCAATATTGTCAGCATTTACTTCTTCAGCCAAATGCAAATCTACAGCTTGCAAAGAGAAAACCCTCTAATATAACTCCAGCTACTTCATCCACCAAGATATCATCTACCTTTGCATAACCGCGCACTCCTATCCCCGCAAACTAGCGTTCACCTACCTCACCGACCTCTCCACCGAATTCAGCACCACGTACCCCTCGCATACACTGCTCGCCCCCTCCCTACGCCCATACGCCTTCATGGAATTCGACACATTCATCAACCGTACCAAAGGCACCTACTCCGATACTCGTGCCACTCAAAACCTCGACAAGCTCAACGATGAACTGAGAGATGTGACGAAGGTCATGACGAAGAATATCGAGGATTTGCTGTATAGAGGCGATAGTCTTGAGAGGATGGGAGAGGTCAGTTCGAGGTTGAGAGAGGACAGCAAGAAATATCGCAAGGCAGCGGTGAGGATTAATTGGGAGTTGCTTTTGAAGCAGTATGGTCCTATTGGTGGTTTAGGGTTGTTTGTGGTGATCTTTATGTGGTGGAGATTTTTCTCGTGAGGAAGCAAGAATGGTGCATGCTCCTTCCTCTGCTTTCTGGGAAATGTCTTCAACATGCTATCGAAGATGTCTCCACAAGTGGTACGTAAGAAGCTCGCTTTTATGGCCCGAACCGAAGGAGTGTATGATATTTATGGAAGGAGCGAAAAGAGAAGAATGAATCTGCGGCTAGAGGAAACAAATTTGCCTACTGGCTACACTTGCTACAAATGGATTGTTGTGGACGGATGGCAAAAAGATATCAATCAGGGACCCCAGCGCGCAATGCATATCTGTACACCTTATCCCCTTTTGAGGGGTTTCTTATACTTCGGTATCTTTTCTTCAGCTTACCCAAGATCTACCAGGTATGCAAGTGCACCGCAGTGATTAGACTTCTCATACATCACTTCTCTTGACTACAACACAAGGGCCTCTACCTCCGGTTTTGTTTCTCTTCTCCGTCTCCTTCCTCTTCCTTCTTCCCCTTCTCCTTCTTCTCCGTCTTTTCATATATACTACCCCACGAATCTACATATCGCCACTAGTATGTAACCTAGTATCTCCAACTTTCCCGTCTACAGGATCCCTGATATCTGCAAGGAAATGATTCATTTCGTCGCCGTCTCGGACGTCAACTCATAGCACAGCGCCACGGTACTTCGAGCCCCAGACAATGTCATGAAGGAAACCAATGGAACTACGACTCCCACTGGAACGTCATTCTGCCCTTTGGCATTGCTCCTGCGGCAGTTAGGAGAAACTTAGACGTCACTCAACAAGGTCAGGTCGATACTACAACCTTCATTTAGATGACCTCTTTTCATATTACTTGGCACCACTTGCCTCGCTCTACTCGCTCGAATCGACACCGTAAAGAATTACCACACAGGTTACATCTTCTTTGCTCATGAGAGAGTTTCCGATCCACCAAGGAAGAAAAGAGCACTTGCTCAAAAAGTTCTGATCGTTACTTCGAACGAATCAACAACATCACTTCACTCAAGAAGGTTCGCCATCGATCACAGGGAAGGAACCTTGAGTATCAACAACATTTCCTACTAGACTACAATTCAAAACCCACACAAGCTCTACACGAACTCGCCCACTAGCTCCACACCAGACCACATCACACGCCATCGCAACACAACACAGCGCAGCCATTGATCTGAGCTTCCAGCTTTCCTTCAGCCCAACCAACCTTTCTTATCCTTCCATACCAGGCCACAACACAGTTTAAATCCGCTCAACCCGCAACCTGGACTTGCAGTGGTGGAGGAGGAGGAGGAGTCCTAGAGATCATTAGTGCCGTTTTTCCGGGACCCATGACAGCTAAGCACTTACTTCTGTACCGGTGAGATTAGACGTGGTTGAGGTGCCTTTGCAACCTAGGGGCAGCCAAAATAAAGGGAGGCCTGAAGCTTGATAGGCTCGCTGACCTCCGATCGAGCGGACAGGGATGAGACAGCACAGGTCTCTCTCGATGATTGGCATGAACTCTGACCACCAGTGCTCTTCTTGTTCTGGCGTGGGATCGGATTGGAGATGGCGCTTTTCCCAATCTCCTTGTCGGACCATCTGGGCTTCGCCTCCTTACTGATCTCTGCCGGTTCGGCGCCAGCAGTAGTCTGCTCCATGACGGAAGCAATCTGCTCCGGAGTCCAAGGAATGTCTCCGGTGGAGACATTCAGCCCGACCAACCTTTCTTACCTCACACATGGCAACCAATTGGAGGACTATTCTGAATCCCTCTGCGGATGACCTCGTAATGGGTAACGATGAATCGAGGAATTTCTGCTCCATCCTCCCAGCTTCTGGCGCTGGTAGTACCTCGGGTCTCGACTTTAGCTGCCTTTGGCGCAACGGCCTTCTTGATGTTTGCGACTGCTTTTGCTGGACCCCCGAGATCAATGCTGGTCAAGATTGTCCATATGAAGTGACATCTTCGACCCAGGTTGTAAAGTTTCCGAAGGTCCAATAAGACGACGACCCAGCACCGACATTAATCCTGCTGTCTTCGATAGTGCTTCAGTGGATCTGCGAATAGTTGATGATCGAGTACAGGATGGAGCGAGACTCGAAGGTGGATCGCCATGCGGTCGTTTTCGACAGGCTTTGGCCATGTACGGGTAGGCTGCGAGAAGACTTCAGCCCGACCAACCTTTCTTATCTCAATCGTCTCAAATCAACAATCCCAGCCTAAGAAACTCAAAACTGCTCAGTACAAGGTCTCCGCCACTACCACTACCATCAAGGAAGATCTCAAATCCAGATGAATGATCGGTAAAGTCGTAGGCTGATCACGGTGGCCATAGTGGACTGTTACAGTGGTGGTAGGGAGGGCAGATGAAGTTCAGGTATATATTCCGGCGTCGCCGTGAAGATGACCTGCGTCGACTCTTCGCGATGAGGTATTAGTTCTCCGGCCGCTGCCTCATGTTGAAGTTGTGCCTGCAGGCGGGCGCCGCTGGTCATCAACGGCTCATCCTCGGACGATGTGTTGGAGAGCTCGACGATAGGCCTCTCTGAAAAGGAGTAAAGTGGTCGTATGTGAAGACTCAAGAAGATGGTAGAGAACAGCAACCAGCTCCACTTTGACCGCTTTGGGGGACGGCTGGGGTTCGTGCTTATTAAGGACGGAGGGCAGATGGCTGGGATGAGTAGCCGAGGGACTCAAGGGTATTGCTGAAAGGAGGAGGAGGCCATTCCTTGATCGCCATAATATCTGAGAGCTTGTGGAGTTTGATGGTCATCATTGGCACGTTTGGGTTCTGCTGTCGTTACAGAGGGAATGGAACGTTTGGAACGCTTGGTGGTGGTGGTTGTCTCCAATTGTTACCACCTTCACCACCACCACCGAAGCTACTACCAAAGCTCTAGGATGATAGGTCAATTTGCTTGTCGAGGTTGCCCATATGGTGTGGACCACCTCGACCCACAGTAGAGAGCAAGCATTCAGCCCCACCAACCTTTCTCTGTTCAGCTTGAAGAGCACGAAAAGACTGGGAATCGAGAATAGTCGAGGAAGGACTTGACCAGTAAGGAAGTTTGGAAGGTCTCTGAGACATTCGTACAAGGAAGAGATCAGACAATCATGACTTGGAGCAGATGTTTCTGCATAACTTCTCTGATGATTTCAAACTCATCGAAGTATCCGCCACGGCCCTCAATTTCGTGTGGCTCCCTGAAAGATATCTGAACATTGATGATGTGATTTCTGGTTCCAGGTTGCCATGCAGGAGCAACAAAAAGATATCTCTCGTCGAAAGCTAAGACACAACAGTCATAGACTCCCAAGAGACCCAGCAGGATACAGATACCAAGACCCGAAGCTACATATACCTATTGGTTTCCAGGTCCCGGTATCTCTCTCGATGTTGCGCCAGGTGGTCACATGTGACGTCTCCCAGAACATGACTTGACGATAGCTATCGCGGTCTCGGTTTTCGTGGGGAAAATGCAACCATTGGATACTGGTGGTGAGTTTGAGAAGTCTGATTAGCCTGGAGGGGGCCAGAAACGCGACATGGTGCATGTCGAGCTCGAGCCAAAACGCCGAGACTCATATATGACTTATCCAAAACATGACATAAAGGTGGACTTCTACGGCACGCAGTCATCCGGCAAGATGACGAACATCATGTCGGACTGATAGGACGAAAGAACCAATGATCCGAGGATCAAAAGTTGGTGTTGATACAAGCAAGAAGTGACAGGTAGTCCAAGACAAAATGTCAATGATTCGAAACGCTCCACACCTTGAATGCTGGCAAGCATGTGGCAGGCATCCCGGAAAAGAGAAGGTCCTACGTCCAAGGCTAACATGATGACTTTGGAGCTCATTGGACATGACGAACTTTCCAGCCTTCATGAACATGAACTCCCTGAGGAAATCCAGACCATCTCTGGTCAAAGAGACCGATCCAGCAATACCCGTCAATGCACAATTACTTGTGCCTGGCCAGTATTGATGATTCAGAGCCTTCGACCAAACACAGCATGGATTTCCCCACGAAGCCCAGGGGCATGGTCCTTGCAGGCGATTGCCTGATGCAGGAATGCCGTAGGAGACATTTGAAATCTGGTGGTCTGGGAGCTGGGCGAGATGGCACCATTCCTTTCCTCTGCTGCAAAGTTGGTGTTTGTCCTGGATGGGTGTTTTCCTCCACGATTCACACAGGTCACAGCAACCCAGGATAGTAATGCCGTCACGATAAAAAGTACACCAGCAAGTCCTGGTACCACTTCATTCCAGCACGCTGGAAACCACATCAGAGATCATGATCTTGCCTTGTTTAGAGTCCCTTTCAATGGCCGAGAGGACTTCCTCAGCCAGGACTGTGATCCCGGAGGAATCCTTTATGCCAAAATTGGCATTGGCCTTTGCGATGAAGCTGTGCTTCTGAGCTGGTTTCAAATTATATTTGAAGCTCCCCCAAAGACTCTTGACCATCTACGGAGGCCACGACATCCCACAATAAGAACGTAGTGACAATGAAGGATATCGTAGCCAGAGCAGACGCACAGAGCCTCCAGAAAAGCCGACTGAACTCATCCGTGTTATTTATGGTGGGCGTTGGGACCGCAAAATACATGGGCGGCAGAGAACACATCAATCTCTTGCTCATTGGCATTGGCCTTTGCGATGAAGCCGTGCTGCATTGCTGCGGGGATGGAATCGCCATGATCATCAAACATTCATCAAAAGATACATTAATGCGAAGAACTGAACAGTAATTGGACTGATATCTATGTCCTGGACTGTCATGATCGAGGGGACTGGAACTGGACAATGAAAGGCAGAATGATCAATCCTTCGGGGACGTGTAGGGCTGGTACGCTAGTCCTTGGGTACTCGTCGGCAGGGAGTAGACGAGTGAATGAACTCTCGCCACGGCGGATAGTGTATCCGTAAGAGGTGCTCAGCATGACTTGCGATGATCGAACGGCTCCAAGACATACAATGCTTACTGGGACACTCGCTGGTGTAGGGGCCCACTGTTAGGAAAGCCTGTGAGGAGGCCCGGAGGAGGACCAATTGGTCTCGCTGGCTGTTGACGTGGAGGGAGATAGCGACTCATGAACAGCAATTGGATTGATCCCTATGGGAATCGTGGCTAGCAATAAAAAGACCAATCAATGGAGTCATACATCAAGGCTCACTTGGGTAGCTCGGTCCAATGGCATCTGGTGCAAGTACTTGCATCCTAGCTGAGTGAATGCACAGGTGCATCATCTTGAACAGCAACTGGATAGATCTCTGTGGATCCTGGACAGGGATGGACTAGTAGCGAGGGAATGAGATACAGGTCCGAGAACCAAGACCATCAGGCTCATAAAGAGACCAATCCAGAAGTAACCGGATAGGCATACAAGTGATTCAGCATGAATAGTAACTGGATTGATCTCTGTATCCTGGGTTACGGTCGTTGAGACCGAAGGTTATAGCAATAGGATACTCAGAGAAAGGAGTTAGGTCGGTAGTCGCAGAGGCTCGACGTAAGATGCTTCCTCATAAGTCTTAAGTCCGGAGACTGCTCCAATGTGCTGGGAGATCGGGAGGACCAAAGGCGTCACAGACATGATTCTTGTAGGCGCGGATGAAGACTCCTGGAGGCTATGGTCGGGTATTGCCAGTGCCTGGCATATCTTCAAGAGGGATCGAGGATGCTGGCTCGGATTGGGAAGCGATGGTCCCAAGCAGCCACAGATAGTAGGCTTGAACAGCAATTGGATTGATCTCTGTGTTTACTGGAATGGAATGTCGTCGAAGTCAAAGGTTGTAGCAATAGGATACTAGGAGAATAAAGCCAGGTCGGCGGTGGCAAATACATGACACAGCATACTCTGTGACGAACCTGAAGCTGGGAGGTCACTTCGATCATTCTGTTCCAAGCAGCCAGAGATGTACTACTGGAGGAACTCTGACGAGCTACCATCTCTTGACATCATTGACGATAGTCTTGAATGGGATGCCGCGACAGAGAGAGCGAAGTCCATCGCACTTGGATATCTTCCCGACCCGTTCCTCCACTTTCTCCCTCGCAAGGGCGTTCACATCAGTGTCGGTGGACTTCCTGATAGACACAGAAACCAGCTTGAACTCTCAATTTCTTTGATGAGGGAGTACTCGCGCGTACATTCTCTTGATGAACGGCGTCTGGAATGACTTCTCATGCGATTCTGAGCAGCAACGGCGAGCTTGCACCGACACCCTGCCGAGAAATCAAGCTCTTGAAACCATTGGCAACAGACTTGAAAAGATTGGCGCGACAGAGAAATCAAAGCTGGTGGGAGTACTAGCGGTGACTCCGCCATGTTCGACTAGATGCGGTCATGTGTGACGACCCAAGAAGTCGGATGATGGAGGCGATGTCCTTCTCGTGCTTATACAAGAGACATTTGAGATCGATGGTCGCCAAGTCAGCGCCGACTTACTCCAAATGGTAGGATGTATCATGGCCTGACTCCCAGACAGCTCGGTCTTGCATAAAATAGTCATCAAGTTCAAGCCAGTCTGACGATGGACCATTTGAACTACTATGAACTACTACCACGGCTTGCCTACGTCGGCGGGATCCAGGGCAAAGTTTTCAAAGGAGCCAGCAGCGGCAACGGCGTCCTTTTTGGGAGACATATTGGTTGATGGTTCGTCGATCTTCATGCTGTAGTCAGCTTCAGATAAGTCAGTAGGATGACGTTCAGGAGATTCAGCCCGAGTTTCTACATCAACACACCTTTTAGTGAGGTCCCATAAAGTCCTCGAACCATCACATGGGGACTCCTGAAGGCGAAGATCTATCGCCACAACCATAGTTCCCTCGTAAGTCTCTCTTGTTGAAGCCATTGGAGGCAGCTGTACCAACGAGAGACCGGCGGGCCCATGGGCCGTGGTTGCCTGCAGTAGACGAGAACCTCCACCCAGGTATAGTGGTTGTCCTCGTCATTCCGGCACCATGGGCCCTATGGATGTGGCGGTTGTGTTTTTCGAATGTCATCGGGTGATTCATAGCTCCATCATGGAACCACGAGTTCGGAGTAGTTGACCCAGCTCGCTAGTTGAAGAAGTGTTGTTGAGGTCCTGATTTGGCGTTATGGATTTGAACATTCAAGGATTCTTCTGAAGACTATTCTGCCCAGAGCTTAGCTTCATATTTCCCCTCGTGGATGTGGAATCGGAGGTGTCACTTACCGGACGCCAAACACCAAGGTAGAAGACAACCGGTCGTCGAGAAGAGCTGGTGATGGCTGTCAACTGATGAGATCGACGAGAATTTCAACATTTTGAAGACTGCCAGTTGAGCTGCCTGTCCATGAGAGCCAAGAGAAAATGGACTTCCTGTTGCGACAATCTTCGGCTCAAGTAACGATGGGACTGGTGAAAGGGCTTTCGATTGTTAGCCGTCTGTTATGACCAACCTTTCCCAACTTATTCAGAGAGACCGAGGAGGAGATGGAGTAGACAAGGATATAATTACAGTCTTTAGATGGACTTCTGTGCTTGTTATTAGGGCACTCATTGGTTGACAGTGCCAGCCGAGACAATGGCGAGCACAAAGTGCTTGGTGCAAGTCAGCTGTCAGAAAATTTCCCATTACAACACTCTACTCAGAAGCAAAAGGAGAAAGACTCATACTTACAGTCTTTAGATGGACTGCTTTGCTCGGCACTTGAACCAGATCGCTCGGTGAGGGACTATTGTCCAACAAGCTGACGACGGTATTGAACTGATCAATTATAAGTCGATGGTCAGAGGGGATTTCGCAATAATGAACCATTAGTGTTTGGCTGTGGCCTCTCGGATTACAGTCTTGAGATGGACTGCTGTGAATCGTGTAGGAGAAGATTGTGAAGTGCTTTCCCAAGCAAGTCAACGATGACCCGGACCTAGCCAATCGAGGGTCAAAGATTAGCAGCCAACTCGCAGCACATATCAATTCCAAGATGGAGGAAGTAAGATGGAGGCACTTACGGTCTTTAGATGGACTGCTGTGCTTGACTTTGAAGGGGATCGTTGATCGAGAGCTCTTTGCTAAGCAACGCGACGACGAGCACAATTTGCTTGATGGCCATTAAATATTCAGTAGGGAGTCTTGGTATGGATTACTTGCTGATCAATGGACGAAGAGTATGTACTTACAGTCTTTAGATGGACTGCCGCGCTGTTGTGCTTGATTTTTAAGCAGATCGCGAAACTTTTGCTGCACAAGGCGGCGACGATTGCAACTTGCTTCATCGCGAGACAATGATCAGCAGATACTCTGCCTCGCAATGGCTAAGCTGCCGGGAGATGGAAGGGAAAGTTGTCCTTACAGTCTTTAGATGGACTCTTGTGCTGTGCTGTGCTGTGGTTTGGGAGCAACTCCGAGCAAGTGTTCGACCGAGTGGTCATTTCCAATCATGGCGACAACGAGTACAGCTTGTTAATCGCGCGTCAATGGTCAGCAGATGGTATCACGATGCTTTGCCTGGCGAAGCAGGTAAGAGGATCTTATACTTACTGTGTTTTGATGAACTTCTGGTGTTGAATCAGACCGCGACATGAAGGCATCGCCAGAAGGCGATGACGATGAGGTCTCCTGTACATCCAAGGATGGCAGAGCTCTTACAGAGTATTACGAAGCTGTCGATGATAGTTAGCAAGCCCTGGAACAAGTGCGAGATCTTTTAGAAGCTGCTGAGGTTTTGTCAAGCTGGTGAAGCTACCCCGCGATCAACTCCTTAGCCTGCAGCCAAGGCACTTCTGCCTATCCAATACGTACGAAAAAAGAAGGAGGAGGAAGAGAATACTTACATTACTCTTCTGATGACGCTGCAGCTGCGTTAAGCGTTGCGTTGTGCTTTTATCGATGATTGTGCGTTGTGGGCGACGACTTGAAGGAGAGAATGTGAGAAGCTGCGAAGAGAGTGAAGAGGCGAGAAAGGTTGTGGAGGCTGCCTCGTTGAGATCCCGCTAGCCTAAACCATTGCCTGGCCTCTTTTGGGATCCACACTTCGAGGGGGCCATGGTTGGTCGACTTGTGGAGCGGAGAGGAGGTGCTAGGAAGTTTGGGCCAGTAGGTAGGTAGTTAGGCATTGGGGTCCTGTCGGCCTTGGAGTGGCTTACTGAACGGAAACGACAGGCTTAGACAGAGAAAGGAGAAGTCAGGAACAGGAAGGAGATGGTAAGTTTCTGTAGTTTCAATATTATATTCTTCGACAAGAGTAGTGGTTCCCAGGCAGCTTTCATCCTCTTGTCGTACAGGCAAGGAAATTCATCTGTCTTCCGCCTTGTGCCACTACGCTGGATTCACTACTGTCTTGGGAATAGGGAGGTTCTGCGCCGCTACGCTGTAGCTGGCAAGACTCCGAAGATCAGTCAAGACTCTCAGCATAGTTCCTTTCATGCACATACAGAAAGAGTATCAAGACAGGCTCCTTTGTCTACATGTACTCAAAGGTCTTCAAGAGGCTCCTAATTTATCATGTAATTCTAGTTATTGACACAAGTCCTTTGTACCTAGTTTGCATTTGAAAGCTTCACCGCTGCGGAAAGCAATTGACCTACATGGCTGAATTCAGGCACTGCAGGGCTTCATTCCCTACATCGAACTTAGGCCCATTTCCTTTCAATTTCGGTTTCAGACTCTAGCACTCTCCTTGTGATTGCAATGCTTCAAAAAACGAGATATAGACACATGAACATTAATACTAGCAGCTCGTTCCAATTCTCAGAAAGCGTATCTCAAGCTGAGAAAATTTGTCCACACACATGTTTATAATACTCTTGATCTGTTTTTGCAGCTTGTTGACGTGCTCCAATGTCCCTGTCTTCTGTTCTATACCATTTCGAACTTGGACAACACACTTGTCCTCGTGCATTTAGTGAAGCAAACAATTCACCAACAAACCCCACAATGATACGACACAGACTTGAAATTAAAATAAGGCTTAAGCATTCCTCTTGCCTATCAACAATTAAAGAATATTTGGGCATTGTTAACTGTATTCTTGGTTGTGTTTAGGTACTTAAGGTACCTTAAGTTTCTTACTCGCTTACTGGAATTCGAATAAGCGAGTATGGAATAGCAATTGTAAACAATCTCGAACGCACTACTATTTTTGCGGTATCACGTGGAACCACTCTACCTCACCTTTACATTACTTTGAGCCTTGAATTTCCAATTCTCGCCAAGGATCTGCTTAGCAGGGATTTAGGGAAGCAAAAGCCCATGGAAGATATTTTGAGCAATATCTAGTTAATCTACAATATCGCTATGGAATATCGTGTTGCGAATTTATGTTGAGGATGCTGTTATAATTTACAATTCTGCTGCGCTTGAAGAATCGAATTCATTACACTACTACTCATCATTCTTAATTCTACTGCAAGTAGAGAAGTGATTACGGGCATCCTAATTTCTTTGCTCCTCTCGGATTGAATCTGTTGCACTTGCTTTATTATCCTTGTTGACCCCTACACGATACGCCTATTTTGATCTACCATACCCGTTCATCTCATTGCCACCACAAACGCTCACATTCTTGCATCGTCAGATCATGAGAATTTGACATTGACTCGGGCGCAGAAAGGGTTTAGAGGCCGGATACTGCTGTACAGGTCAGGAGTGTTGGAATGCTTGTGAATTATACATGAAATTCTTTCGAGCAGGTGCCTATGCTACGCTGCAAGCTCATCTCCTCAAATTCCAGCATATACTGATACAACATAATCAAAAGCTCGTCACTTCCTCACTTTCTCTTCGACGCACCCTTCTTCTTTTCGCTTCCAGACACCTTAGCGGCAACATTTTCGATCGCTTCATTCGCCTTCTGCGCTCCCTCTTTACCAACCTCCACGCTGGCATCCGCACCCGCTGAACTGGCAATCGGCTTACTTGCCAACTTCGCCTCCAACTCCTCCTCATCTCCTCCCTGTCCGAATTCATTCACGCGGGTAAAATCAACCTTGTACTTCCAACTCTGATATAAATACACAAAGAAAATTACATCATCCCTCAGTGTCGCCAGCCTATGCAGCGTCGGCATCTTGATGGTGAATGCAAAAAGATCATCAATAAACGTATTCAAGAACTTATACGTCATCGCTCTCGCTGGCATATGCGCCACTGACTTCAACCGATAATTAATATACAGACTAGGGACCATCATCAAGAATCCATAAGCGTAGACTGAGCCGACTAATGTGGTGATGACAAAGGAGTACCATGATTTATGTGAATCGTATTTTAGGGAGTAAGCGGCGTAGGCGAGCAGGAGGGGAACGGCGATCATGTAGAGGTATTTGAATGCTACGGCGTCATATTCTTTGGTTTTCTCTTCGGTTTCGGAGAGGACGTGTTTGTCTTCGAAAGCGATGCGGTAGGGAATGATCGAGTTGGGAGAGGACCGGATGCGGACATTTACTACTGTGGTGATTTTCCAGAATTCAAGGACGATGCCCATTCCTTGGGAGAAGAGGATCATCCAGCCTGAGAGTGTTAGCTAAGAAAGGATAAATTGGGAAAAGTGGCTTACTGGTATTGTCGTTGTTGTCGAGTAGGTAGAGGAAGATAACGGCTTGCATGAAGACACTTCCAAGGATGGAACGGACAGAAATTCCGATGTTGTTCTTCTTGTTGCGGTAGTGCGAAATATCGGATTTGAAAGCAAGCATCTCGAAGATCATGTGGAAAACACTGACGACGATGGTTGTAGCCAAGAGGTAAATGTTAGTGTCGAGCAGTACCTCCTTGATCATCTCAAATTCGCTACCATCACCGCCCATGGTTTGGCCTGCATGTATTAGCAAGTTTCAGATCGATTGCTGGGATGACTCACCAGCTGCAGCATTTCTCGCGGTCTGCTTGACACTCTCATCAACACTGGCAATGATACTGAACTTCCAATTGGCTTGATGGTTGAGATCGATGTGCAATGGAAGTCTCTTGACAGTCGAGTTGACAGGCATCATATGAGTTCTGAGTTGCCAGAAAGTATTTACGAAGAGCACAGGGTAGTACCAGCCATTCTGACCGCTTCCATCACGAGCTCCAGAAGCCTCAAGCTGAACATATTGGCGAACAGCGGGGTTAACACTCGGGTAATGCATAACTCCAGCATCTGGGATGAAAGAGAGCGTCAAGTTAGGGTGATAATGGGAGTTGACGATTGGTCCTGTAGGAGATACTTCCTCCTCCTGCTTCAGTCAGCACTGGTCTCCACTTCCCTACGGAAATGCACATACCTCAATCTCCTCCTCATTCGCAGACAAGAGATTCTTAACCTTCTTGACTTTCTTCTGCGTAATATACTGCGTCAAAGGTCTCGCAAAATGATACGCTTTCGTGTGATCATATCCCTGCACAACCGGATCGATCTTCTCCCCTTCCAACGCAACGTAGAAATGCGCCCACAGCGTCCCATTATGCTGCACCTCAGTCGGCACCGCAAAACTCGTATCGATACTCCTGTTCTCCTCGTAATTCCCCAACATAAATCCCTTCTCATTTACTACCACTCTCTCTGCCGGAGCTTTATGGATCGGCTCGGCTACAAAGGTAGGAGAGATGACGACGGTGATATCGAGAGGACTGTTGAGTGGCCACATAGGAGCAATTCGCTGTGCAACGGGATTGTAGATGGCGCCTTCGTCGAGCGAGTTGGGTCGAGCATTGAAGGGTGGTATTTCAGCCGTGTTGGCTGGAACTGTGACCACTGCGCCGGAGGCATCGGTTGTGGTTACTGCGGCGGGAGTTTTCGATCCCATGAACTTGGTCATTATGAATTGCATGCCTACGAATATGGCTATGCCTTGCATGGCAGATTTGACCATGGGCTGGAATACATTAGCAACCAGATTTACAAACTTGGATCGTGCAATATATCGCTGGTGAGGATGGACGTACGCTCATTCCGCCTTCTTGTGCTGCCGCACGAGCGGCAGGAGGAGCTGCTCCCGACATTCTGAGGCTATTCGGAAAGTCTCTTTGGAGAAAGAGATGTGTAGTTAAAAAAGAGACAGGTTCAATTGAGTGCCGCAAGAGTGCCTTAGCATGCTAAGACGATGCGATATTCCTCGAAGCACGCTAGAAGGACATGGACTCGAACATCCCGGTCGTGTAGCAGCCAATGAACAGCCACGTGATACACGTGTCGCAAGCGGCTGAGTCAAGATCGACAGTGACTGAACTGGACTGGAGCGGACCGGGGCTTCGTTATGTGCTTCGAATGACTTAGCTTGGGAAGAGTATTGAATTCCTCATTCTGACTTAATCTTTACACAATATAACAAATAACTGCTATAACCCACTTCGTATGTCATCTCATAATCGTGCGTTCTTCAGTGCTGAAAACTGTTGGATTAACTTACTAAATCCGACTTGGCTCCACGAGTCGTCCTCCTTGCATTGAGTCACACATCAGCTCCATATTCTTTTTTCTGGTAGGACATAAATACTTCTTCCTGTTCTGGGCCCTTTCTTATCCTCTCTCTAAAGCTTTTCGAGTCATAATTTATGGAATTGAAAACTGAAGATTGAAACTGATTCACCCTGCTTAGATATATATTTTATCCCGTCGAGTCAAAGTATTTAGTCCTATCTGAATCTCACTCAAGCCTTGATCCCATACTTCGTAACAACATCACAATACAACACATCACAACACATTCCAGTCGATCTCCCCACTCATATAAATCATGGCATCAAGCAATGTCTCCGCGAACGGAACCTCAACTCCGGCATCAACTCCAGGAACCAGCTCGTCAAACCCATCTAAGCTCTTCAATATCAACCCTGCAAATATCATTTCAACCACTAGGGATGAGACACTAGATCGTGCTTCTACTTCTGAGAGGAGTGACAGTGCACCTAGGACTAAAATCTGTGTATTCTGTGGTGCATCGCCTGGGAGCTCACCTGCTCATATGGTATGTATTTCTCAATCCAAGTATCTCCTCTCAGACTAGGTCTGCTCTCAACATATTTATTGCGGTTCGCAAAAGCGAAAATATGCAGATCGAAGACGAGCAGTATTTCCCAAAATCCGTCCTTTTGAATCCTGTGCTCTTCTCAGATCATCTCTGATGAACGCGAGTCCTTCAGACATCATACATGATAGAATACAGAACTTGACTGACATGCCCATAGGAAGCAGCTCGCGCCCTAGCGAGAGCATTCCACGAGAACAACATCGCTCTAGTGTATGGTGGAGGAACCGTGGGCCTCATGGGCGAAGTAGCACGTACACTCGTGTCTCTCTCCGGTCCCGATTCCGTCCATGGCGTAATTCCCGCCCCTTTAATAAAGGTATAAGATTCTCAACCTTATCTCCTCTTCACACGATACATGCTTCAAGCATTACGCCGTTTTGCCTTCTTGAATCAATTATCTTCTACACAGAGCACATGATCATCCGTATAGAGGAGATGCTTCGCAATTCCTTCTCAATTGTACTTCTGGAAATAATCGTCCTGATCTGATCTATATATAGTACGAGCGAGGACCCGACTCCAAACCCTCTGAAATCTCCACCTCCGCCCTCCCCGAATTCTCTCAATACGGCCACACAACCGTAGTCCTCGACATGCACACCCGCAAGCAGCTCTTCGCAAAGGAAGTTCTCCTCGGCGGTCCAGGATCCGGTTTCATCGCTCTCTCCGGTACGTACCTCTCCACTCTCCATTCTTCCTGAAAATTTCACATGACTTCGAATCCTATTCTCACTTTACACTTCATTTCTGACCATTTGTTTGTCTCTTTTTTTCTTTTATTTTCAGTGCTAAATCTTGCTGAATCATTTTTGATCTGTACTGATGATCGTCAGGCGGCTACGGCACCCTAGAAGAACTCATGGAAGTCATAACCTGGAACCAGCTCGGCATCCACGATAAAGGCATCATCGCTCTCAACATCGAAGGCTACTGGGACGGGCTCCTCTCGTGGGTCAACGGCGCCGTCTCTGCTGGGTTCGTAGGAGAGGGAAATAAGAATATCCTTGTGGAGGCGAAGACTAGTGAGGAGGCGGTTAGGTTGTTGAGCGAGTATAGGAATGTGCAGGGGAGGTTTAAGTTGAGCTGGGGGGAGGAATAGTTGGGAGAGAGGGAGAGAGG
>JACBAH010007223.1:0-23771 GCA_014282315.1 Neospermospora avenae | reverse complement strand
GTCCCTCCCCACTGTCCGCCATCTCCCTCTCCTTCCAATACTTTCCATTAAACTGCCAAAACTCCTCTCCAGTAATAGGACATTTACTCTTCTCAAACCACTTCGGCTCGAACTCTTCACCCGTCTGCTCCCTCCGCCTCCTCGTCGCCCTCTGTTTCTCCTCCACCCTGTTCTTCTCCGTAGCCGCAAGATCATACTCTCCATCTTCCATAGCGCGTTGATCGGGTCGCAGCCTGGTGTCAGTGGGTGGAAGCCAAGGACGGAGTTGTTCATTGATATCGTTGAGTGTTACGCCGAAAGGAGTGAGGTTGAATGGAATGCCAGTTGGTCTAGCATTCGCTTCCCAGACTATGAAAGCTTGATTAGGATCGCTAACACTACCATGATGATGGCCTCCGGATTTCGGTTCTTCGACAGCGGCTTCATAACCCGGGGTGAAGCGCGCGTAGATCTTATTGTTCCAGCGTCCACCGAGAGAGAATCGTGTTTGGCCTTTTGCGTCATTGACGCGGCCTGTGATCTGGTATGCGCTTGAGGCTTTCCATCCTCGGGCTTTGAAATCAATCAGGCAGGTCTCGCCAGTGGTCCAGTTCTTGACTTCCATGGGTCCGTAGTTATCGACAGTTGGAGAACCGGTAATGATACCGATGACGGATGTTGTGACTTTCTTCCATGTGTAGAAGTCTTCTGTTCCATCTGGGGCACGGAGCTTGAGAAACCATGTTCCCAATGGGTTAATGTCGAAAGATTTGCCGTAGAACTTGGACTTGACATTAGACTCTCCATAGTATGTCCATTTTGGCGATTCTGCCCATACAGCTCCGATGGGTGGATGATGGCTGACTTGTTCGTTGAAGAAGCGGTAGTTTTTGTCAGGTCGGACATACTCGAATGTCTCGCCCAAAAGGGGATTGAAGGGTTTGGCGACACGGCCGATGGTGGAAGCATACTCACTTGCAGCAAAAGCAGCGACGTAGACCATACGCTCGGTAGAGTCCATTCTCTCCGCGGCAATGTCAAGCAGGTCAGCGTATTCCATATCCTCACAGCATCGTTGCAACAATGAGGTAGGCTCATTGAAAGACACCGGAAGGGTCATCTTGGTCATGTCCTTGCCAATCATAGACTTGAGAATACCCTATTTTTATTAGCAGCTGAAAAACGAAAACATGTATGTTGCTTACCCAGAGAGAAATCTTCGGCCGATCATCAGAATCCATCTTGAGCTTCTTACGCATCCCGTTTTCGTAGCCCTTGAATGAAGAACTCAGGTCGATAGCGCCAGTTGTTACCATCTCTTCCTTATCGGACTCGTTGTAGACAGGGGGACTAGATGGCGGTAATGGTAACCTCGGCGCGACCTCCACCTCTCCAGCGTCAACAGCATCGAAGAATTCATCATCATCCTCTCCCTCGGAATCAGAAAGTGGGCCGACTTCTGCGAGGATCGACTTGCGCTGCAACGAGCTCTTAGCAGTCGATTTGCGTCTCAGAGCTTTTCCTTCCTCGTCAAGTGGAATCTCATCAAGGGCTTCGGCGAACTCCTCACTCTTCAGTGGTTCTCCTCTGCTGGCTGGTCTGCTTGTTACGGCAACGCTACCGCCGTTTTCCATGACTTCACGTAGAGCTCGTTTTGTCAACTTGCGCTTCTCTTCTGATTCACCGACTCTCGCCTCAAGGAGCTCCTGCTCCCGGGCAACTTTAGCCATGCTATCTTCCCACATACGTCTCATCTGTTGCTCTTGATCAAGCCGATCTTGCCAGTAACGGTCTCGGTCCTTGGAGATCTTGAGCAAAGCTCCTAGAAGTGTGTTCAAGGTTCGGATCGACGCATCGTAAGTCTGAGTAGCTGACATCGCAACTTGATCGGAGAGGAGAAGATTTGGGTTTCTGCTTTGTTCGGCTTGGACCGCAGCATGAACCTGCTCCATCATTTCCAGCTGTAACTTCGCAGACTGAGCCGTGATTTCGAATGCATCTTTACCTACTGGCGCTTCTCTGTCGCTAGAACCGTCACCATACTCATCATCATCATAGCCATCGTCTCCACCAGGTCCAAAGTTACTTGGGCCTTTGCCCATGTCACCCATGTAGCTGGGCTCGTACGATCCGTAATTAGTTCCCTCGTCGTCGTCTGCCACACTTGTACCACTTGCAAAAGCAACCTTGTGGCTTACAAGTTTGCTCGCACTGGTTTGTGGGAGCAGCCGATTGGTCTGTATGCTTTGTCTCCGAGTATCGACAAGACTCAAGTTGTCGCCGGGCTCGCCTAACGCTCCCGAGGATCCAGAGTGCTCAGCCTTTGCTTGCCTGAGTAGCTCTGCACTTCGCTGCTTTTGCTTTTCTTCCTCCTTGGCCTGATCTTTTGTCCACTGGATGGAATTATTGAGAGCCCAGAACCATCTCTTAGCTTCAACTTCATGGTTGGCCTTCAGATTATATTTGACAGATGACTTTCCGATAATGTCGAATTTGGTCTTTTCTGTCGGGTCCATATTCAGTCGCGCGATCTTCATGTTGATAGCTCCACGGCAAGCAGATCCAGAGTCATCTTGATGTTTGTAGTAACTCATGACTCCTTCTTCAAGCACAAACCATCGTAGCTGGTATCCTTTTCGATAGTTTGTCCATTTCTTCAAGTATCCTTTCATTTCACGACCATCTTTTCCAGCAAGAGTGTCTCCTGGCGCAGAGCCAGAACCTCCCATTTGCGATGCATTTCCCAGAACAGCCTTCTCTTGAATGCCTCGCTGGGCAGCAACTGCTGCTGGAGATCGCTTCAATATAGCTCTCGTAGCATCATCTTTCGTGACATCTTGGGGCAGCTTTCCTTTCCGATCCCGACGGAATGGATCAGCTCCGTGAAGGAGCAAAACCTGGATAAGTTCTGTATTCTTCTTTTTCGCAGCCTCGTGCAAAAGTGTACCTCCAGCCTGAACGATGCCAATATCAGACGCAAATTCTCCTCCATTGATATCCAAGACCATTTTTACTCTTGGCTCCTCCAAAACTTCTCCCAAGCGCTTGTAATCTCCTTGCGCGACCAGAGCCTGAACCTGTCTTATCTTGCCGTCAACGAAGATGGATCGGGAAAGCTGTAGCTGCTGGAAGATATCTGGCGTCCGTGCGAGGTCGAGAGGTAGTTTTCCTTGGTAATTCGCAACAGAATCGTTGATGCCTGGCTGATCGAGCAGAAGGCGCACAAGGTTTCCTCGCCCTTGTGAGGCAGCAAGATGCAAGGCGGTATTTCCTTCTTTGTCTCGGGCATTGATATCAATTGTTCCTGCTCCATCTGACAGAACATACTCCACAACTGGGACTTCGGCGCATTGTATCGCCAGATGTAGGATGGTAGTATCTTCGAGGGCAATCGATCCACCAGTCAAACTGGAAGTGCTCATGCGCGTGCCATCCGATTCTCTGATAGCCTTGGCAATCGCAGCAGTGTCACCACTGCGGAGCGCCTCGAATGTGCGAAACTTCTTCACCGAGGATTCGATTGAGACTGTTGTCTCTTGATGCTGATTTGGTGGTGGCATGGCTCTGGAGGCCTGGACATTCGAAGTCGTGCGCATCAACCCCGCAGTACCTGTTGATGGTTTCTGCACAGAGTGTCGTTGTGAATTGTGGTGGGAGAGCGAAGTCGTCGACGGGCTCTTGCTGGGCATCTGCATCTGAGTAGGGGATCCATCTTCGGGATTCTCATCATCTCTCGTATCCTTCTTGTGTCGCAACAAGGAAAGCGCAGACGACTTGTTGCGTCTGTGACTAAGTATCGACATGGTCAGCGAGGGGTCGAGAGGAGAGGCCAGAGTATCTCAACATCAGGGCAGCTTCTCCCCGGCAGAATGGGGAAATTCCTCTGGGACTTTGGGATGGATATACTAACCTGTCGCCTGCGTCCGACATATTGGAAGCTCTTTATCTTTTATCGCCGAGTTTTCGAGCAAATCGGAGGGATGCTAACAGTATCCAGGAGAATTCTGACGACCTTAGATGACATTCTACACATGCGGCGAGGGAGGATGCTCGAGTGGTACAGTACGAGCAAGGATCAACGATGAGATGAGACACACCTTCTTCAGTCTTACTCGTATAGTTGGCTAGAGTCTACCTACCCCAGCAATGGAAGGCAAGTGTAGTGAGGTGTAGTGTCGTGTAGTGTAGTGTGACGCAATGCAGTGAGCAGTGCAAGTTCCTCGTATTGTCGCTGCGGTGCAAGAACGACGCAGGCACGTTGCGTGTCTCTGTCTATTGTCGGGGGCAGGTGAGCAAGTAGCGCTGGCGGTGTCGTGGTTGTTGATAGTAGTGCTATGCTATGATATGTGGGGAATGAAATCAATAGTCCGGTCGAGACGACATAATAGCCGCACGTTGCACTTTCGGATCTGATCTGATCTTGACGGGAAAAGTATAAAAGAGGAGCAGAAGTGGACATGCAGTTATTGGAAATCCATGAAAATGGGAATGGTCGTGAGCCTGCTTTGGGATGCTTCGAACTTGCTCCTCTTCTCTCCGCTCCTCTCTTGCTGCTGCCAAATGCAGGGTTTCTGCCAATGAGGCAAACATGACGTCTGTTCTGGTCTGCGAGTTCTGCGACGTGACACGTGCACGTGATTGGTGCGGTAAACGGGCCGAGACAGGAAGGAGTAGAGATCGCCAAGCAGGACACCACTCTCTTCTCCGATGAGAGTCTGATGAGCACGCACGGCTTATCTAATAATCGATCAGCTTCTACCAAGGCACAAGTAAAGCCACAGGAACTGTCTTGAGAATATGGTAAAGTATGGGATCAGTTTCACAACAAAGGGCTGCGCGGGCTTTCGACTTTGAAAAGAATATCCATGAAGCTACGGACTAACCTCCGGAGATGAGTACAGCTTCCCTCGTATTTCAATTTTATTTCCAGTCTTGGTGTGACAGAAGTATTCCAAGACTTTTCAATATACACTCTATCTCGAAACTTCGAAGGCCACGACATACAAAGTTACAGAAAAAAAACAGGGCTTTAAACATCATCTCGGAAATCACAGTCTCAACTTGCCAGCTGCTTCACCGAACACGAATTGGCCTTCGACTAACCATCATAAACGCTCTCCGCAATACCGTTCTACAATTATTCTCACCACAGACCCCTCACTATCATGAAAGTATACGACACATCTCACGCTCTCGTCTTCCAACAACGGGTTAGCCTCGTTTCGAACAATCTCATCCCGGACCCGAGTATGACAACGGCGAGAGCCAACGCAAGGTACGCGTCAACCTCACCTCACTCAGACCACCCATACCCTGCTCTCGCACATCTCTCGCTCGCTCGCCGCTATCAAGATCGCATAGGCGCAAGAAGATTCTCGATAATCCCAAGAATCCCAAAAACCGCTGCACAGTAATCAGTCAGACCTTGGCACTCGCGGGGGAAGGCACGTCGGTAAGTCTACCAGTAAGAAAATCGTATAATATCGGAATAAACGAAAGGAAGAATACCATACACAAAATGCGTCTTCACCTGAGCCACCCTGTCCACCCATAAAGAGGTGGCTGGTGGTTACGCGTACACCATCGAATTCACCTCGCTACTTGCACCAAAGAATCGAAGAAATCCAGGAACAAAACAGGAGATACGGACACGGAAATCCGGTCAGCCGGCTTCTTTGCTCGAAAATCCGCCGAGCGTTGCAACTACTGATGTGCAAAGAGCAAGTGCTCTTGATGTCTGCTTCGGACCGATGAGCGAAGTACATTAGCACTTGACCTTCCCCCAACCAAAGTGGCTTCAACTTATTTCTCTATTGTATCGCGCCACTACTCAAGAATTGCATGACTATCAACCAATGCAAAGATCTGCAGTCTTGGAATCATCATTCTGGAGAATTATTGGTAATGCATGCAAAAATGATGCTGTTTGAAAATCTGTTCAGGACACTCTGCTTCATTGTATGTCATTTCTTCTAGCATTGGATATTTTCTCGGTATTACTCTCTGATCTAAACTCATCGGGTCTTTCTGTTGTCATTAAGTAGTTCTTTCACTCATTCTCTCTCTTTCCACTCATCATTGACAAGCAATTGAGAACTTATCTACATAGACGCAACCCCTTCACTTGGCACTTCCCAGCACCCAGCCCAAATGCTGGTATCTCATACCCTGGAATCTATCCTACACCTTATCTCCTCTTTATCTGCGTTCTCCTTGTAGAACTCGGAAATGTATGGGAACCTACCAAGGGTAACAAATCTACAACCGGACTGGCGACATCAGCTGCATGGAGCAGAATTCTACCCTCTTCTGCTGTCGGTCAGAAATCGGGTCTTGTAACGCTCGACTACACTCAAGGATCGCTAGTGCGATGCTTATGGATTTTTTAAAGTCGTGAGAACATCTTTGTACAAGAATGCTTTTACTCTTGCTATCAAGAAGCGCTCAATCTTCTCAACCTTATCGAAAGACTTTCCCAGCGCCAGCTTCCCTTAGTCATCAAGCTGCCACCAAGAGTAGATCTTTTTCAATCGTGGTATGCTCTGACCTAGACCTCAAGGTAGTTGACGGCATTTGGACCGCTGAGATGGACCAATGGTCATCATGCTGCTACCAAGAGTAGATCTCTTTCAATCGTGGTATGCTCTGACCTATGGCTGAAGCAGTCTGCCCACAATTGGACCTCTGAGATGGACAGACAATTCTATAAGCTCGTCAGAAATTGCAGATTGGACTCATGTAACATCGCTGGATAACATACCTCCTCGTCGAACAGATTCTTGCAGACTTGTCCTCATGTCCAAGGAGGCAGTCACGCACACATCCCTAGCTTCTCCTTCTTCTCCGTGGTTTGACGATGGGATTTTCAAATTCGTGAGAACACAACCCCTCCTGTTGCATCTTCTCGGTGATATCAGCACTATCTGACTTTTTGCCGGGATATATTTGGCGGACAAGACGAACGACGATAACTGGTGGAGTTTCCGGCTGGAGAGACAGTGGAGGTAAGCCCGAGAGCCTGGGGCGATTTTAGTAGTTGGCAAAACTGTAGGCTCCCTTTTGGTCATATCGAGAACCGTTCTCTCCAAATGAGTATTGTTGCGATGAAAGGCTTCGAAATCGCCTGGGAGATCCTCGATACCAGTGTCCTCGCACTCGTCTAGAGGGAAAGTGGCTGTCCCGGAAGCTGGAAATTAGTTATCACGCTCTTGCTGCCACTTCGATCTCTAACATGAGAAGGAAAGTCAGCGAAATCATCCTCCATTGGTATAAACCACCCCAGAAAACTTACCGAAGATCTGATATTCTGAAACATATCTTTTGAACAGAAGTTTATGACCTCTGCGCTGCTTGGCGTACTTGCGCAAGACAATGAGATTGGCGAGACTGCCCAAAGCACAGCCATACTTCAAGATTTCGTGTTGAAGAAGCTCAAGAGCGGAGTCTCTGCTTCGAATATCAACACGAAGGCAGACGGACAGTAATGCCTGCAACTCCTTGCTTAACTTCTCCCGTATATGAGTGTCGCCTTAGTTGACATGTTGACGGGCGCCAGGGGGGTGTGCCCAGGTCAACATATTGCCTTCATCACCTTACGCTCCCTACGACTGGTAATGCCGTCAACAATGCTATAAAGCACCGAATCCCTTCCTCGTTGGTGATCTTGCCAGGGTTGTGACGATTCCTAGGGGTATGGATGGCAATGAGGATCCGGTCCTCTCTGAGTCCATGGCCTCCTTGAGTTGTTATCTTAACCACGGCAGTTAACGCCGCACTGATTCCGATAACGCTCCCAGCGTCAGCCTTACCACAGGCGATCTTATCCGTACCACAGGACCTTGCCAAGCGTTAAGCGAACCCGAAATAAACAATGGTAATCAAAGCGGAGAGTGTACGGAGCCTGCTCCAGGGTACTGTCAGCAAATATATACTTGTAGTGGGAGCTAGAAGGACAAAGGAAGTTCGGTTATAGACTCGAGGAGTTGCGCGGTTGGCTGGGATAAGTCTATTAACTTGCAGGCTGACATGCAGCACAGACACCAGACCTATCATACCGAGTTCAGGTCCCTTCTCTGAGTCAAGCACTCGTTTGCTGCTTTCATCCACTGCGTTTGCCATAGCCATATTATCGAACAGATTCATCATGGCCAAGGCCTTGAAACTTAACAAGGACCTACACGATGATGTTGATCCCGGCTTTATTGGCTTCTTCTGCTCCGAGCTTGAATTCGTTATCATATTCAACGTCGAAAATGATGTCCACGCGAGAGAGGTCTTTCGGAACGGAGGTCCTAACCTCGATTTAACCGAGAAATTGAGTGTTAGTCGGAAACTCCAAGATGACAAGATTCAATCGATCTCAAGCATGTTCAAGAAATCATGGGAGTGGTAAATTGGGGTTGGAGTTGAGAACGGAAGGAGAGCTTACATGCGAGCGAAGTACGCCAGTACCACGAGAAAACCGAATGCGACTGAGTTCCACATTACTTCTTGACTAGAAGAGGATTCATTGCCTCGCTGCATCAATGCAGGAGACTCGGGAGTATTGCCTTCGTCAACTTACGCTTTCTGATTTTCGGCAACGGCGTGATATTTAAGCAATATCACAAGAGAAAGTACGGCAATTACGAAGGAGGAGCGGGTATCAGTGTGGCTATATATGATCAAAATGTCCTTGGATGGTGGAAAAGCTAAGTGTTGATATTATGCTCAACCTAGGACAGACGTAATGAGCTCCTCGAGGGGCTCGATGCAAACAGCTCGGTTAAGCTATAGACTCCAATAGATCGGTTGAGAGATCGGTAGAATTTGGTTGATCGGTCTAATTAGCATTGGTGTGAAGAGCAGGACCAAAGGCGAATTTGGACTAAAGGGTTGGTTCTGGTTGTGGTTTCGATTCTCGCCATATCCACGGACTTGAATGGTTCCACCAATTTGAGGTCATCCTATCCCGCCCATCATGCATTTCCACATGCACCACCCATTTAAGGGCCACCAAAGTTTGGTCAGGGACAAGGATGGCTATCGTTGAGAGGGATGACGAAGTTGCGGAAGACGCCGAGAACTTATTGCCTTCATCAACCTACGCTTTCTGCTATAGATGGCAAACGCCGTCTTGTCAAGTACTTGTTGTACCAACTATTGGCAGGCAAAGGAGAGGAGAGCCGCATTTGCCATCAAAAAAATTCCATACCGGAAGGACACAAAAGACTGGTGCCACAGAATTGAAGTAAATAAGGTCCAGCATCTCATGGATCAATCCGGTATCAACCAAAGAACAAGTCAAAGTGGAGGTTCTTTGATGTGAGATCGAGTAGATACAGACTACACCACCGGTTTAGTGCTCGTTGCGCCTGGTACTGTCGAGAAGTGGGAGGTAGCTGGGGGTAAAGACCCCTTGGAACTCCTTCTCACTTTAGAGCACACTGCTCTAGCCAGAAAGACGGCTGTCTTTCTGGCTAGGGCCTTTCTGGTAGCTGCCTATTGCCTTCATCAACTAACGCTTTTTGGACTTAACGAGCACTATGGCCTCGGCGCCGTCACAAGATATGATGAATGTGGACGATGAAGTAGATGCGATCTGTGCCCTGTCAGTATTCAGGACCAGGCCGGCCGCCTTGATTCCCATTGATGGTGATACCATTTCCGCCAGAGCCTGGTCCTGTCTTTGCTTGGAGTCTTCGAGATACCACACGAACTTGGCTCAAGCTCATTGTTTCATAGCCAAAGACTACACCAAGCGGAGTTTCTCTGATGATCAGAACACCGTCAGATCAAGAACCTCGAGTCCCTTGATCTTTGGAGCACGGATCGATGAAGGAGGGTGGACTAGTTTTTGTGAATTCGAATTATACGCATTTCTTCAATCAGCCCTGCCAATACGTAAGATCCAACTTAAGCGCTGGGACCGTCGAGGATTTTGTGCGAGTACTCTACCTCTCGCGATGGGTCCTATGCCGGGAAGAGCTTCATAGGATTCAGCGGACTGTTGGTTCACTACGTGAAAGTTGACGACAACCTTTGGTCGTCTGCAGCCATGCTTATCAGCAGTCTTGCGCATGTCAGTCGTGCTGGCACAAATTCTTGGTAGCGCCGGCCTCTTTCTTGACTTTCCACCGGCGTATTTCTACTTTTCTTCGCCTCAGCGACAGCGCCACGGCTAGAAGAGCTTAGGTGGGTAGCGGAATTCAGCTGGCTCTTATGCTGCCTTGTTCTTGCGGAAGCGGGGGAAGTTGTCTTGATAGTTTGCGAACAGAGAGAGCTTTTCCAGTGAAGAAACGTATTGCCCTCATCAACCTACGCTTACGCCCTTGGTGTTGGAGTGCCGACCCTTCCCATGATGCTCAATGCGCCACGTATCAAATCTACTCAATCTCAGGGATTGGTACTTGTGAGATGGACAGCACCAGGAGGATCAGAGACCGAAGAATTGGTTCTGGTTGTCTAGTAATGTTAGCACTCGGTTCAAGGGCCCTACTTGGGATAAGACTATCTCACAATTTCGATTCTCTCCATCTAAAGAAAGTTCAGTGTTATTTCCAGTCTATTTCAAATGTGAGGATCAACTTACAACAGCTACCCATATACAGACAGTCCATTTGCAGACCACCGTGGTCTGGTCGTGGAATTCGCTCCAACTCTTGTCCTTCTTGGGCGACGTTGCTCATGCGCAACTTCACTCAACTTTTGGTTGAACCAATACACGGTTACAGGTGCTTGTTCGCAAACAGTGCTGGCTGTTGGAAAACCCCAAGCAGACAGCCATTATTGGGCTGGTGTCGGCTCGGGGTGTTCCACTCATATTTTCACGAACATCGGCGTGCTGAACAGTAATTGGATTGATCTCCAAGCTCGATCTGTTTGACATGATAGTGGTTTCTGCATCCAGCTTTGAGCTTGAGCCAATAAGCTCCAGAATGTTCAATCCAGTTGGTCGATAGGATGTGATTCAACGATGCACAGGGTTGCTGTAACTTGAGTCATGCTGATGTTGAGATACTACAAAAGACCGGCAGGATAGCACAGACGGATGTGAGGATAATGCAAAATAGTGCAAATTGGCGATTGCGATTCTGATCTTTGGAGCAGTGTTCTTTTCCCAAAAGAGTTTGGCGGATATTGTTGTTGTGTTAAGCGAGAAAGGCCAGTAGGGGCTCTTCTAGGAGGGAACATGCGCTCGCATTCCGCAGCATCGAAGATGACTGGGGCTTTGTATTCTCATATAGCCTCCAGATTACGGTGTTTGTAATTTTTGCAGAGATCTTTGCGTTTCAGTGAATTCTTGAGCAAGAGTGGCAATCCTCATCAGTGAAGATAGGTCTACGGGTCGGAAATGGTCCATGGAAAGAGTGTCCAAATCGCGGTAATTGCCGTAAAGACTTCTAACGCATGATGACCATGTCAGTGGATTTTTCAGAAGAACTTTCTCAAGCAAGGCTTACATTGACAAGCGTAGCCTTGACACGGTATAACTCGAAATGCTTAAAATGCTCTGACGGACGCGTGGCCTTCGCAACTTCGTCCTTCTTCTCCGACAGCTTCAACAACGCAACAATGATTTCAGAGTCTTATGCAGCATCCTTTGGTGGGCAGTGCCTATAGTTTTGCCTATATTAAAGACCTTTTCGATGGCTGAGAGCACTTTCTCAGCTAGGACTGTGATCTTTGACTCTCATTTCAGAGAGATCTTTTGAGGCCTTTGAGATGATATCATGCTCAGAGAGGGACCTGAAAGAGCAGTCTCAGTCAAAGAGAAGGAGAACTAGCTCACAGAAGTCGTTGGTAAAGACAGGGCTATAGATAAAGGGGACGTGGTCATACTTGATCCAGTGTACACCACTCTTGTGTCGGTGTTCCTCGACTCGGGAATTGATGCATTTGTGTAGATTGTGTTGTTGATTCGGGCCCAGTTAATGTGAGTGGGTTCTGTGCTTTGGTGGGAAGCTCCACGCCAAGGTCGGCGTTGGCCTTTGCGATGAAGCTGTGCTTCTGCTGGGGAAGCTGGATTTGAATGGTGACTTGGCGATTAAGAGCATTGGGACAGTGCTCCGGGGATGTGTGCTGCAAGGTCTTCTGGGTGGCACTCCCTAGTAGCAATTATATGTAGCTTTTACCATGTTCTGCTGAGACTTGTGAGAAATCCGGTTATCGAAGATAGTCGATCTTAGGCCTGGCAGGCAGCTGGACCTGGGTTCCATACACCTTGCATGGATTACACACATTTATCGAAGTACTCGAGTGTGAGATGACCTGAACCGGATTTATGAAGAAGTGGAGGCGATTAGCTAAGGATGGAGCCCGATGTTGCGATTGGTGCCACGATTTTCAACACGGCTCAGCACGAAATACTGATCGGAAACCCCCATGATTCTGTCGAATGCTGGTGTTGATGCACGTGAGCTACATCTCTTTACTCGTTAGCTACATTCCGATCATAGCTTCAGAAAACTCACATGAAGGCTCCAAAACACTAGTAAACCCCAGGTTGTGGTACGAATTATAGAGCTGACGGAGCTGCCGCCGATGGTGTGGTGCGTCGTGGAGTAGTGACACCGAAATCGCATAGTCAAGCCTTCGCGACACCAATAGGAGTCTTATCTTGGCTTCCTCGGCTATGAATAGCCATCATTATGGTCAATAATCTCCGTTCGAATTGGACATCGCATATGTGAGAGTTGCGACCCTTTGCTTTGTTTGTCCAATTTCAATCCGGATGTGCAACAGGTCTTGCAATATCTCCCTAAATTCAGAGATCGAAGAAATCTAATCTGTCGATGGGCTCTTCGAACCTGTAACCCAATTAGAACGATATGTTTGAGCATATTGCTATGCATGTGGGAACACTTGAACCATCTAGTTGTACAGTCAGCCATAGTGTCGAGCCAGCAGACCGTAGAACAGCTGTAGTGACCTCGGAAAACTCATTAGGGTGCGATATTCGCTGGTATTCGATGATCTGGCAAGAATTTTCTGTCGTCATGAACCCGGATACAGACCTTTGGACGAGGTCTGATGCGGGATTGAGTACGTGGCCTGCCAAAGTTGCCGGGGTCCCTTCCACGACTCACAGGATGTCCTGGTGATTCTTGTATTGCTGTCATCGTCGCCACCAATAGATCTAAATATCATGATAACCTTCATTTATCGTCAGTCATCTTCCAAATATCTTTGTATTATGCGACGCAGTCTCGGGGATTGAACTGTTTACTTTCGCCGAGTTCTAAGCGAGATGAGTAGCCATTGTATCTAGAGACATGGGAAGGTAGCTCAACCATACCACAAGCTTTGCGTATCGTAGCGAGTATCTGCGGACTCCATTCAAACTTATAAACTGAAGAATTGGTTCCAACAAAGCCTCCTGCTTATTGCACAGGATGCTTTGCGCTCCCCGAGTCAAGTTGTAGTAGAAGATTGGTCAACGCTTCGTACCCTCTGGGTTAGCTCACCCTCCTTCTGCCGCAGCAAACTGTATCGAAAAAAATGACAGTCTTGAGGTGGTTGTGATTCATTAACGAGTGTTGGGGAACTGTCCGGAACTTGGGAGGCTAATCGTGGCGCGGACTGGATAGTTGAACTCAGCAGACTGAGCAGGCGACGATTGCGATCAGATCTGCTTCGATAAAGTTTCAATAAATATTGGAGAGAAGCAATCTAATGGCTTCAATCGTTCCAATAGTCATTGCACCTCAAACATGAGGACTTGGTATCATTTACCTGAGGATCGCCGCGCGGTCTCTTTGCCGATATACTGCTTTGTTCGCAGTACGCATCATCAAAGAGCCATTTGAATTATTCAACTTTGCGAAGTCAAGCTGGTGTTTCGATCCATGGTGCTAGATCGTGGGCCTAGTCGTGGTGATTGCAACATGGTGTAGCCAGACAAAGGACACAAAAGTAGAGAATGAAACGTCCATCGAGGATGGACTTGCTTTGGATATTGACCCACTTTGAGATTTGCGCTGACCCAATTTACAAGGCCATGAACGCTTGGGGTAATCCCCAAAGTGGAGATACCTGCGGACGCATCATTAAGCTTTTGATATTCGGTATATCGTAGTTCGCACCGCTGAAGCTCGATGTAGGAGAACAGGCGAACAAACGGCGCAGACCTTGATTGTTGCTTCGTATGATGCAGTCGATAAGCTGTAGTATCATTTCATGTTGCTGGTAAAGAGAAAGTAATGTATTGAATGGAGTCCCTTGTACCAGGGCGGAATGATTGTGAGTCTGCAAAAAAGGCGCAAGTCAGCAGCCAAACAGATTGGAAAGCATGGTATTATACTTGAAGTCTTCTACAACTCGAGATGACTCACTGGATGATGCTAAATCGTCGTCACTGACTGGTGAGCGTTGTGTATTGCACTCTGCTCAGATTTGCCGTTCACTACATGATCTGGAAAGTAGTCGTCACTAATCAGACTGTGGCATCAGTATCGGTTGAATCTGCTGTCTTACTTTAGTAATGTTGCGTTGAAGAAAGTTGCCTTCGCAACCGACGCGTCTGAAAGAAAGCAGCAAGAGAAGGGCCCTTAGAAGCGGCAAACACAATGGCAGGTGATGATCAGATCAGTATTGGGAGCAACCATAGCTCGATGGAGATCATAGGAACGAAGGAGAAGATGGATGGGTGACTTACTGTAGACTGAATATCTGTCATGCGAAGATTTAATTGCGTAGTTGCGCCGTTAAGCAAAGTTTGCGACCATCAAGTTTCGCAGCGGGAAGGAAGAATAATGCAGGTAGGCGCATGATAGACATCGTATCATGAGGTCTAGTAGATGGAGAGGTCGCAGTTATAATGATGTTGTGTGTTCTTGTGATGGAGAAAAAGAGTTGGTGGGAGGTGATAAGGGAAGAGAAAGAAAGTAACTTCCGCTTGTGGGAATAGGATTTGAAGCTGCAGGTCTAGAGCCCCTCTGCGACCTAGATAAACCAATGACATAAGCCTCGAAGAAAGAGTCCAGTCTAGGCAGATGAGGTTGTTCATAGAAGCCTCAGCTCTTAGTCATCGATTCCTAGCTGAGGATAAAGCTCGCCAGTCCAACGTCGGCGTTGCGACCAAACACCTGAGCAGTATGGCCTCTGCCTTTTCAGTTCCAGCAAACTTCGACACGGAATACATTCCAAAGGCCTCTCTTCGAGAAAGTCTGAAGTTCAAAAGTCAACTGCTCAAACATTACTGTCGAACGTCCAAGCTCTCTGAAATATGTGATCTTCTTACCTCCATTGATGGATTTTTCATTCCAAGGCAGAATTACCTGGGCCACTTCTAAGAAAACATATATGATATAAGAATGCATATCGGAAGACTTGATGTTATTATACTAATACAGAGGAACGCGTAAAGAAGCAATCTCCTACCGAGGGCCGTTTAGCTGGGTAAATGGCATATGTCGTTCCTTCGTGTAGGAGACCTATAAAGCAATTTGACGTCGAAAATAGACAGGCTGGAGTTCCATAAGTTCTTACGTTATGATCAGTCGATGAATTCGTTGGTCTAGTCTGTGGTAAGCTACTTTAACCTGGGTGATCATAGACTGGCAGTATCACTAAGCATATTTCGAGTCCCTTGCTACTTCGTCAGATTATTCCATGCTAGGCGTTGACTTTCCAGAGGGAAATATTAAGATAGTGCTTTCAACTGATCTGATTTCCCCGCCTAGGTCTTGACTACTTTTCCCAGACTTGTCAGGTTATGTGGCTGTATTCTTGAATGCCTTCGTAATGTTGCTGCCAGGAAAGCAAATATCACGCCAGCTCGCGTCTAACAAGCAATGGCTTCTTGAGTGACGTAATTGGAATCAAAGTATTCACTACTGTTTCGATTAGTGCGGTGGACGGACTTGAGGAGTATTTGTGATGTTGTTGGGCTCGGGCTCAACCTTGCCCATCTTGGAAGTAATCTGCCCAGACACAGCATTTCCACACCATAATTAACTTTTGAGCCTCTGCTTAAATCTATCTCAGTGCGAATAATTTTTCAACAGGCATCGTTCTTCCTCGGCACTGGGAGCCCGTTTCCGCTTCATATCATACAACTCCCTCCTGTACTGTTATGAGCTTAATGAGATCACTGCCGGATATATCTATTTGGTCCTGAAAACTGCATGCTTAAAGATCCATGGGCGGTTTAAAGAGCAGGGTATGTATTGTTGTGAAGGAGCTTAGAAGTAGAATGGTAACTGATGTCAAGGCAACTAAGGAATGAGAAGGAGATACTTGAGAACATTGATTGTGTGTTCCATTGGGAGGTGCACCTTGATAGGACGGTATTTGGGAGCGATAGGAATAAGGTGAGAAAGCTAAGTGGTATTGACGAAGGAAGTGATTGTGGGAGAGATGATTGGGTAGTAATGAGGAGCAGGAAACGGAGAACGGTGGGTGCATGAATGTGCTTTTGTGTATCTCCATTGCCCAAAATTTTGACATGAGTAGTACGAATGACAGATTAAGGACAACCTATGATCCATATATGTGTCCAAGAATTGCTTTGATCAACCAGCCTCCAATTGGCAGTCGTCTTGTCTTCTGTGATCCTTGCTAAAGCCAGAAGCTCTTCGAAAGTCTGTCGACTTCCTGTTTATGTACAGATACAAGGGCTGTAGGTTCGAAGAGATCTGCACTCTGGATGTTATTATTTGTTATTATTCGAATAGCTGACATAGCAAGCATTTGGTGCTGATGGATCAGGGCATAGAGGAATGCTGGTCTCTTCGTAGTTTCACTTCCAGGCCCGATCCCCAATCAAAGCTTTGACGATTTCGAGTGGAAGTTTGAAGGACTGGATTCTGACGATGAAATCATTGTTAGCCGACTCTTCAAGTGGTATGGTTCGAAAACCAGACATTAGACTGGAAAGAAGAAGAACTGCTGCAAGCTTTTACTCCATCTCGCAGAGTATGCTCCGCTAGATACCGGGAATAGTTCCCAAGGACGAGAGACCAGAAAATAAATGTGGTCAGGCGACAACGATAAAACTTACGCAGAAATAAGACAGCGTTGTTGTGCTATGGAGATAGAAGGCTCTGTTGCTGTAGTAAACTGTCTGGTTCATTCGATGTATTCTGTCTGGTCTGGGGCTGAACTTTGACCAAAGATTGCAAGATATCCTGATGTAAGAGGTTAAATATATTCATCGTATCTGTGCGATACTTCCTGCAAAAGTTCCTCTATCCTGGCTCGTATAGTTATCAATGTTGACAGACGTTGTGTGTTCCATACTGATGATGAGGATAAAGTGCCGCCGTACAGTCTCCTGGAATCCTCGAAGCTGTCCAAGCGGGGAGAGCTGACGCCGTTCAATACCCACAGGTAGTATCACAGACCTCTAGAGGTTGGTCATACTGCATCGTTGACGTTACGGCCTTTTCGCATTACCAACTGTCGAGGACGTTGAACTTTTCAGATCCCTCTGCTAGGCAATACTGAAGTGCTTAAGACTTTACCTAAAATAGCGTCATCTGTTTCTAGTGTGGGCTACTGACAGCACATCAATCTTCAGCCATTGTTGCGCCGGATTAATAGTGTTTCGTATGGTGTATCATTGCCAATTGGACAGAAAACAGTCGGATGACGGGGGAGGGCATCGGAGTGGGGAACCGGCAAATCTATTCGGTTCTCCTGATCATAAGGGTCCAAGGGTTCTATACGATAAGACAAACGGTGAAAAAGACATGTGAGCTCGTCCGATCCATGCCAATTTCTGTTGTCACATCCGCTTGGGGCTCCTACATGTTGGATCGAGGAAGTGGATAAGTGCACCAATAGAAATACCGCCTGTACTGGATTGTGGCAGCCATCTACCTGATAGCAACATCGCTTAAATAAGCAACTATGGAAAGATGTGCCGTAGGCTGCGTGCCTAAGTTATATAAGAGCTCAGCAGATTTCTTCTTTAACTTCCACTGCCCAAGATATTTGATCATCTCGTCTAGAACCGTCTTCCGGACAACCAACATCTACGATTTGGTTTCAGCCATGTCCTCGACATTCATTATCTTGTATCGGTAGGCTTCGACGAAGGCTGAGTTGCCAACATTGCTAATCCGGAAGATTATGATATCCGAAGGTGAAGGAAATGAGCATCGGCGAAGGCATGAATCAATCGAGCGCAACGAAGTTCATTACCATGATTTATGCGACATCTTGTTCAGGACATAGGTAAGTAGCGCCATGGGCAAAGTCCCCATCTGAATATTCATCTTGGCCAGAGCTTTTCTAAATAAAATCTAGTTTTACATTCGGAGAAACTTGAATTCTTCTGTAGCTTTGCACTTTCAGCACGCTGATATATCTGCAGTCGGGAGTGGGATGTCCTTGCGGTGACCACTCAGCCAGCAGGAACAATATGCAAAGCATCGACACCGTGCGAATGATCCAAAAGAGCTGGCTGCAGCTACAGTACCCGCGGTTCAAGCGGATCTATCTGTCAGCAAGATGTTTTCATCCATTCACGGTGGGTTGCGACCTTTCTTTTGCCGTACCTAGGTATCTTTAGCCATGCACGGGATTTACAGGCAAGACGACTCGCTTCCGTGGGTACACAAGGTACCTCGGGATCGGGTACTTTTTGCCTCGTTTGAGGTGGTCCGCTTGGATCTTCTCCCTGTCACCACCCGCAAATACCCTTGATCAACAAGACCTTGCGCATTGTTCATATTTCTGCTTCGCACGAACGATCTTTTTTCTATGAAGAAGCATTGCACCAATTCTTTTCGTTTTCCTCATTCTCCTATCCTCCATTGTGCCGAAACTTCGGGCTAGTTGCCTGCGAATGAGGACTTCCACAATAAAACCATGAACGCGATTAAAAATATGTCAAGACAATTATTTGAAGCTCCTGGTAAGGACCTGTTCCGCCGGATCATTGTTAGATCAGTGGCAGAAAGTTCTCTCCCACTCGGAAGTGTCCCTCGCAGTAAGCAGTGAATTGTGCATTGTGCATTGCACAAATTGGCACAAAATGGAGCTCCAAGGAGCTTCTGGCACTGCCGAGCTCCTTGATGATTGCAATTTTTCCAGGCGTCTGGAGAGAATCTACAGTTTTTCTCTCATTCATCTCATTGATCAAGTATTTGTTTGGTGGAATGAAAATTTGTGGGCAAGGACCGTGGCAGAGGGAGTCTTTAGCGATGCACGGGTATTGTGGCTTGGTGGCATCGACGACTACGGCCCGTCCATGAACTCGGCATCAAACAGAAGTCTAATATCAGCATTCACTGACGAGCAGGGCGCCGAATGTGCATGAGATAAGACACATCATACGAATAACAGCTCTTCAACCGGCCAGCACGGAGGCCTCATGGACGCGGTGAGAAGATCCTATTGCTGATCAGCATCAGAGACGGATCGCGTCGAGACAGACCCCGGCATCCATCTTCACGGCACTCCCACAATTCACAATGAGTCCTCAACGACGACACGCCAATCTCCTTACGAAGGCAATTGCAGAACGCCAGCCTGTCTATAGGTGTGTTGGCGCCAGGATCCGCTAGCTGTGCATATATTGTATGTACAAGCGTGTACCGGCTGGTGTTGTCTTCTGCTCGGTGAGCACGCTAAAATACCTGCCCAAAAGACGAAATGAGAAGTGAAGATGCTGAAAACAATCGCACATCCGGTTTCTTTTCCGCAAGGACAAGAGACAAAGGTTCAGCGCTAGACACGTTGATCATCGCTGTTGACACGCTGGTTGACAAATCTTCGTCTTCTTTTCTGCGAAAATCTCTCGATACTGCGACGGTGGGAAACCCTTCCTTGGCCTTTCCGACGAGAAAACTCCACGAATACTCCTTGCAAAGCAGCGTTTTCAAGGATCTGGAATTCGACAGACGGTCGACTGTTTTACCCTTCTACTTCTATAAGTATGTTATCCAGTTTTTGCGGAGAAAGAGTGGATTCTGCTGACAGAGTTGATTGCCATCAGCCTTGCTTACGCTCCTGAAACCTAAGTGAAGCAGTAATCACTCAGCTCGTCAGCTTCCGCTCGATTCTCGAATCAACGACTATCGCGATCCAAGCATCCACCTCGAAAGCCTTTCACGCAAAGCAAGATGGGTATTAGAGAAGAAGAGCTCAAAACATTGGCGTGGGTGGGAGTTGTGAGTACAGTCAAAGGAACTGTAAGAATAACCACACGAGTCTGCAAGAACGAGAATTGACAGTGGCTAGCCTCCAGTTCCAGTGAGTCCGCCAACAACTTCAGGATCGGGAACAAGCTCGAGTACCGGCTCAAACACCGGTTCAAACACAAGCTCAAACACAAGCTCAAAACAAAGTGGCAGAAGAAAATGAAATTATTCACTCTGGTTTTGGAGAAAAGAGGCGGGATCAAAACCTTTGTTGTTTATCGACAACACTACTTAAGCGATGGAGCTAAGGACGGAACTACTGTAACGACGGAACTAACGAAAGGTAAAGTTTCTGGCGGGAAGGATAAGACAAAAACGACCATGGGTGTGAAGGCGTACAAAAGTTCTTAGATAATTTTTTGAAGTAGTCGTAGAATGGAAATTTGTGATCTTACAGTGCGCCCACGAAATAAAACACAGCTGCCATGCCATCAGCCCAAGCTCCGTGAAGTTGACATCGTGATGTCCCTTCCCTTACACGCTCGGTTAGACGGCCAATTGAGGAGTTCAAGCCTACCTGTACTAGAGTTCCAGGATAATTTTCTCTATAAGACAGGCGCTCCCTCCACTATAATGATATTCGAGGCTTGTCTTCCAAGAACCGTCTCGCCTCGACTCTGATCGTGCATACCTTTGTCAATTACCAATTCCTCCCCAGTCAAATACTCCCAACTCGACGAAAAGACCAAGATAGATAATACTCTTAGCTATTGGTGTTGAAGAGGTACATAAATCATTCGTCTCTCATTTGTTCGCGTCCTAGAAGAGGGTGTGCAGACCTTGTTGCCAGCCCTCCTCACTCCATACACTGCCTGCCATTTTGAAAACCACTACGCAAGGCAAACCAACAGGCTCTGAGTTGGGCAGCATCTTCGCTCTTTGACAAGAGTATATATCTCGAGACGGATCCTTTTACGAGAATGGTTGCTGCTCAGGATTTTCATCATGGCTCCTTCTGCACTCTTGGTCGATAGCTTTTCAAAAGTCTCAGCTTTAGCTATGAGAGTCTCCCGGAGAATTTTCTCCCTGCATGCTGACACGGATATTGTTGATAGACTCGAGACGGGCTACAGCATGGGAATTACCAATCAGAACCAAGAGGCTCAGGTGAGGAACAGATTTGGTTCCGGGCTTTCGACCACTCCTCACGGTGAAGAAGTTAGTATAACACCGGCAGGTGCACTAACTCCAGGATCTGGAGACGAGCACACTGGGGATGAGACATCTGCTGTTGATACTGGAGAGAATCTGAAGGGTCTGTTTTTACTGCGCCAGCGCGTAAGGATCTGCAAGCTAATGGTATTGTCCTACAATAGAATCGTTCTTCACTGTCACCGCTCGACGTCTATCGACAATTTTTGTCTCAAGCACCCGCGCGCAACTGAAGAAAGAGAAACAGGAAGCATTCGATCATTCAAGAGGCTATGACCTCATCAAGAAGCATAGATGTGAGGCAGCTTGAATTATCTCTAAAAGGGGAACAAATAGACTGACGTGATTTATCTAGACGAAGAATTTCCCGAAGGATTCCCTCGACTTGCAGCATGGGTTTCTAGCGCCCAGAATGTCGAAATGGCTCGCGGCTTCAAATAACTCTACCAACGAATCATACATCAGGACGAGGTCGAGTTGACCGATCTGGAGAGAAGATTGTTTGAAGCCGACAAGCACGAAGCTTCGAACCCAGGGCCGAATTTCCGCTTGATACATGTACGAGAGGAGACCGATGGGAACACAACGCACAAGGAGCTGATCGAAAAGATAAGACGTAAATTGAAAGACTACAGTGAGTTTCAGTACAGGCTGAGGAATGCCTCAGATCTGGAATACTTCCTTGTAAGACGAGAGCTGATATCGGGTTCAGATGATACCATGGCCGACTACAAAACTCTGCAAGGATTTGGGAAGCCACAAGAACGAAACTATAAGGCATACTATAACTGGCAGTGGACATACCCGCAACTCGCGCCAGGATCTGAGGAATACTTGCTGCACATGGACGACATGCTCAGCCTCACCGCAGAGCGTCTGGGTTTCTTTGACAATTTTGTCGAGGAGCATGTTGACAGCTTCCCCATCTCCATGTTTAAGGTAAGTAGAGCATGATTATACTTTGAACGCCGAACAGTGCAACTACTGAAATATCAACAAGGGCTGGCTTCAAACACAGGCAGACCGTGACACAAGCAGTGATAAGAATGTCACCTACCGATCGGAAACACGACGTCAAATTCTTGCCGGAGGACTACTAGTTCTTACTGCGGCCAGCACTTTGCTTGTTCCGGTCTTTCTTCTATCTTTATTGACCTTAAGCAAAGCACAAATGACAGCGATCGCTTCTGTGTTCATCGTCGCCTTTGCTTGGATTCTTTATGTCTTGGAAGAGGGACAGGTGTATCGAGTCTTGTTGGGCACTGCGACGTAAGTTGAGTCTTCTGTGTTGATACAGCACGCTAACAGGCTTCCAGATACTCCGCAATACTAGTTGTATTCCTCAACATTAACGCCGTGAACATTACATCGGAAACCACCTGAGGTTTCACGTCAAATTTCGGTCTTAGCATAAGCTGGAAAGTCGAAGTTGGGCAGTGGCAGTATTCTCGATCTGTCACTTTGTTCAGAGCAAGGGTTTGTGTCAAAGAAGGTCTTCTCCTGGATATAACTTACTACTGGAGAACAATTTTATCAAGCAAAAATCGGCCCAAATACACTTTGTACATCCTGTTTTAAACACCACGTATTGCCAAATGTCGGTACCCGAACGAATGGAGAAAACTAACAACTATTCACGGGATAGTGACAAGTCGCTATAAAATACTGACTCATGGCAGCTAGAACCAATAATACCTTTAGAGTACAATAACAAGCGAGAATATAAAGTAACTCTCTTATCGGCGTCTTCTTTGTTATACTCTAGTTTAAGCGCGATAGTGATAGATGTTCAATATCAGTCTCATTAGAGGCATGGAGTGTGATAGCCTTAGGCTCGCATCATGTGATTAGCGCATAGACTATTAGCTCAGAGGTGAAGATCTTCGGAGGTCGCCGAACCTTCTAAATAATATAATTACGTTTACTACCTACTAGGTTTCTAACCTCTTCTAGTAACTACTATAGGGAGGCTTCGAATTTCTATTTATCTTATGTTTCTTTTACGCTAGAGATTCTGATCTTCTTTCTAATATCGCCGCTATTATTAAAGCTATAGTAATACTACCGCCGGCGCCCTTAGTACTAGTAGTATCAGATTTAGCCTTATATATATATTAAGCTACTTAGAGGTACTTTAATATCACTAAACCCTAAGGCTATAGATCTAAGATCAGATATCTCGGAATTTCTAAAGTTAAATAACCCTTATTAATACTAGTATTAATCTCTTAGCTCGAAGCCTATATATTAGTAGAGTTATGCTAAGCTACTAAGTATAGGGTACTTACTTCCCTTCTATCTCGAGAAGTAATATATTATTAAAAACTCTAACTACCCTACCCTACAAATTACGCGAAATTATCAAATTCTAAGTAGCTATTATCTCGACTAACTATACTTCACATAGACCTTTCGAATCTACCTCGAGCCTACCCTAGTGCCTCGAATCACATTTTCGAGCCCGCCTCGAGACCTAGATATTACTAATAATCTAGAGCTACTCTATAATAG